>JACGWL010000695.1:0-79579 GCA_034509725.1 Sesamum angolense
TAACAGAGGTATCAGGTGGATAAAAGATAAAACTTTGAGTACTAAATATGATGACTTGAAAATTCAGGATACTAAAATTGAAAAAATGATATACTTTGAGTATGAAAAGTGAAATAATTTCTATATTTATATGAAATATATTTATACGTATATGGAAAACTATGTGTATGTCTATACTACTATAATAATGAGGGAACTAGAGGTCAACGTGCACAGTGAGTAGGATTGGCTCAAGATCTACACGGACCAACTCGAGAAAACCCAGACGAGGACCAGCCCACTACTGTTCATGACTGGTCTTAGGGCAGTCTTGGGCCTTTAAGTGAGCCTCAATTGGGTCCATTTTAAACTCAAGCCCAGCCCATAGACCGGTTTGGTCGAGGCTTAGACCAAGCACAGACCAGGCCCATGTATGTGCCTGTTAAATTTTTTTTTTTTTTTTTTTAATATTGAGGTTTTATTATAAACAATTACTTAAATTTATAATTATCTTTTAAAATAAATAAATAATAAATTAAAGAACACGAAAATTTATATATAAAAATAATAGTAGTTAAGTAAATATAATGAATTAAAAAAAAAAAAAAAAGGCCCCCAACAGGTCTGGTCTAGGACAAGGTGGTCCTGGGCCACTAGACTAGGTTGGTCCTGGGTATTGATTCCTAGGACCGATCCCAAGGGGAACTAGGCTGAACCAATCTATTATTTTATTGATTCAATTTGGTCTTGAGTTGAGTTAGCCCGACCCGATCCCACTGTGCATCTTGAACTAGAGGAACCATCTTTACTTTACAAAATATATATTGATTAAGTACACGCAAACATGCTTGTTTTAATGCAAAACCACAATCTTTCTTTAAAATTATTTATTCAATTCTATTCATGCATATTTAAAATATACAAAAGTCATTTAAAAAAATTTCAATTATGTTTAGTCTTCATTTTATTTTTTTTCTCTATTATATAGTTAAATAGTTATAATGAAACTTAATTACGCATTTGCATTGAGTATAAACAATAGCTAATTTTATTATACTTACATATAATATATAATTATAATACTTTAATAAACTAAAGTAATTATATACAATAGTTTGCAATATTAATATCTATAGACATATATATTTTAATATATTAAAGCTCAAAACATGCATATATAAATTTTTAAGAAGAAATTTTTAGTGTCATAATAATATTATTGTCTTATATGCATAAAATTATGAAAATAATATATTTTTTTTATTTTCAAAAATTCTAAAAAAGGTTTAACGTGTCCAACAGCTGATCTCAAGTTTAAGAATTTTTTGAGGGATTGGTCCCATATGTTAAACCTGCCCCAATCCCATGTCGTTTATAATAGATGATCACAAAGCCAATTAAATTAGTTGTTTACTTATTCGGCAATCTTTATCGAAGTACTATAGATAAGATGAGTAGAGTAAGTATTCATCATTGGCTCAAGTGTTTATTGTCCTTACTATTTATATTGAACGGTGTTTTTAATATTACAACAAAATACCTACAAATCAAAAGATTATACTCGTGGAGTTGAGTTGTGCATAGGTCGGCAGCTATGAAGCCAACTTCTAAAGGTCGGTTTGAAACGTTCTAAGTTGAGACCTCAAAATAGGGCATCAAGAGTCCAATAGAGACTTGTGCTATGTATTTCAGTTGCGTATTTTATTGACGAGAGATATATGTCGTCTATATAATTTTAATGGGTTAGTTGGCAAGGTAGTCGACTGACTAAATAACCCACGAAATCATGAAGCCTTAATGGCTCGGTCAGTATGATTGGAAATCCCAATTCAGATAGTATGGGATAGTTGTCGGACTTGAGGATGTTGGAATGGATGACCAAAAATTGTGTTGGTTACACACGCCTAAGTCTAGCTGAGGGTGAACCTAAAGGGTCAGACACAAATCATTATAGAAGTGATAGAATTAATTTAGAATTAATTTCGGAAGAAACGAATTAATTTAAATGGATTAAATTAAGTCATTGAGAAGAGAAACTAAATAATTAGATCATTTATTTAGATATCCATTGGCTGGATAGTGAATGATATAATTAATTGAATTAATTAAATTTTTGGCTTAATATTTTAAATTAATTGGATTAATTTAAAATTGCATGAGTTAATTAATTTATGGATTGGATTCATTAATTAATTAGTACATGGGCTTATTCAATTAATGAATTGGATTCATTAACTAATGGAGATGAACTAAAATTAATTAATTGGACTAATTAATTATTTGGGCTTGATTACTAAATTGAATTTATTAATTGAGTATATTTGGGCTTATGTATATTTAATTAGATTAAATATTCACATGGATTTTTTATTGGGTATTTATTTAATTGAATTAAATAATAAACCCTATGGATTAAGAATTGGGCTTGATGAATTTATTGGACAAATTAATACAAGCTCAATTTAAATATACTAGAGCCATTGCCAAATTGGAGAGATTTAATTGGCACAATCTCTTAGTGGAGCCGTGACTTCACTATGGTTATGTGGGGGTGAGAGTTTCATTTATTTTTTAATTAAGGATGAGAGAAGGGGTTGCTGAAAATATGGAATGAGATTCCATAATTTACTCTCTCTCTCTCTCTCTCTCTCTCTCTCTATTCCCTCAAAACTCACGGTTTTTACAAGTGAGAAGATATAGTGATCTCTCACAATCTTTCTCTCTATTCTCTCATAGTCCTCGGTTTTTGTTAGAGGAAAACTGAAATTCATCTTCTCTACATGAATAATTTATGTTCTCTTGTATTGGATTCAAATTGAGAACGAGTAAAATCCGGATACACTAATTAATAGTGTGATTCGGAATTCGTCTTTTCTTTCACCGGATCTAATCATTTCTAGCAAGAGGGTTAGATCCATCTTCCATGGTGTGGTGTGGACTTGGTTTAGAGGGGGTTTACACTTGAACCCTCTAAGTGAATGGATTCGAGAAGGAGATGAGTCAATGCTTGTAGCCGTACGGAAAAAAAAAATGACGAAAGGGAAATTAGATTTACATTTTCTGCTTTTGTGTTTTTTTTTTTTATATAATTCTATGGCCTTTTGTTTTTATTTTATACACCAAACGCCTGGAAAAAAAAACAACAAGGGTACACCCCTTGATCGGGGTTTATTATTATGATTTATCATATTTTTTTATTTTTTGAGCTTCCGTCGCGCTTCCTGGACCGATCCGCTCCCATCAAGTGGTATCATAGCCCGATTTGGTGTATAAGCCTAGAATCTAACGTGTATTGTATGTTTCATTATGATTACATACTTTTAATCGATTTTGAAAGCATGATATTTTATTTTAATTGCATATGTAGATTTAGGATTTATGTGTTTTAATTTTGGACATGACAATTTTTTGAAATTTGGAGTTTTTGAAAATTGATATTTCTGTTTTTTTCCAAAATTTTATTTTTCTGATTTTTCTGGGATTTTCTGCATATTTTTCTAAAATAGTTAATAGTGAATTTAATTTTAGTTGAGATTTGGTATTTTTAAAATTAAATCACTAAAATTAATTTGAATGGGTTTTCAAATAAGAATTAAATCTTGCATGGATTGCACTTATATCCATCATTAAGTTGTATTATTTTACAGATAAATTCTCAGAATTGAATGTGTAATTAATTAATGATATTGGATATCTTTATTATAATGCATGCTTTGCATTTTATATTTGTGCATATTTATTTTGAAAATAAATTTGCTATTATATTAATTGGATTAGTATGAATGAACACGAAGCCCATTGGACCCTGTGAATGGATTATTTTCTGTTGGGTTGTGTCTGTGTGCCTCTTATTTTTTTTATCTCTTCGTTTTAGCCCATTATGTTTAAGGCTTGCTTTCTCCCTATTAATATACTCCCTCCAACTGCTGATTGGAGTTTCCTTTTAAGTTGTAAAGAGAGTGGAATAGGTGCAGAGGTCTTACCTTTATTTATTTTTAAATAATTATTAAGAGCAAGTCCAAACAAAAAAGGCCTATGGAGGAGGCCATGGGTTGGCCCATGGAGATTCATGGAGAAGAAACCCGAACGACGGAGCCCACGAAAGAGATGAAGAAATAAAGAGGTGTTACAAGACCCATATCATGTTAATGGGCTAAAAAGCTTGTAATAACTTAAGCCTACCTTAGATTGACCATAGATCCACTGCGGTCTCAGTGGGTCGCATAGGTTTTTTGGACTTATGATCATCTAATAGTGGCGTGTTAGGATTTTATTTTTGCATGCGATGCATTTCATTTAATGTGTTTAATATATTGGATATATTATGTAGGTAAAATATTTATTATGATGAGGTCTCAGTCATATTAAAATGAACTCTCACTTGGTTGGACCAAATATAAAATATTAGATCTTAACAAATAAAAATAAAACAATGATTTGTTATTCTAGGCATTCCATCCACAGTAACGTAGTGAGGAAGTCAATTTCACCCATATGTGGTCTCACGAGTCGTGGCCGTTTGGACTAAAATAAAGTTGCACTATTATTGTGGACAAAGTGACTACGCTTCTATTTTCCTGTCTCAGGAGTCGTGGTGTCGCGATAGACTGCGCTATGATTAGGTTGTTGGGTCGGGTCTAACACCAAGTAACGTGATTCGCTTGGAGTCCCCAGAATCACGTGAAAACGATGAGGCAAAATATCTGGGAGATCTCGTAGGTCGAGAATGGTATTGGATACCTCCCACAAGGCTATTTCCATATGAATTGTAAAAGCAGAACATAGAGAATTTTGCTTGTGGACTTCAAGCCCACTAGGAAAAGGCTTTCCCAAAACTTTATTTGAGAGTGATTGGATTTCATAAAATTAATGGGAGGGTTAATGATTGAAGTCCAAGTCTTTAACTTGAACCTAATATTACGATAATCTGCTTATATTTTTTTATTTATTATTAATTTATTAATATCTAAAAATCCACTTAACTATATTCTTGAGGTTAATGAATTTGATGGAACAAACTATTCAAATTGATTGAGAAATCTGAGGATAGTCCTCGATTTCCAGAACCAAATTTATGTTCTAGATAAGTCTCTACCTCGGACTTTGTCGGTAGGGTTCCTGTCCGAAGAACGTTTGACGTTCGAAAAATTTACTCATTGGCATGAGGACAACCAAAAAGTACACAGTATCGTATTGGGCTTAATAAGTAACGAGATCCAGAAACAATACTAGAGGTATGAGGACGTATGGTCGATAATGCACCGCATGAAAGAACCTTATGCGGTACCGGACCGGCATATTAGATATGCCGTGACGAAGGCATTCTTCGGCGTGAGAATAATTGAGGGATCGTCCGTACAAGAGCATGTAGTGATGATGCTATCTCTAGTGAAGAAGCTCAAAGACCTCCAGGCTGATTTCGAAAAAGAAGAAACATCGTGATCCTGCAATCACTACCTCCTTCTTTTTTCCAATTCAATATCAATTATAACATGAATGGGCTTCATGAAAGCCTTCATGGGTTGATTAATATATTGGTCTAGTACGAGGTAACGATTGAAAAATATGCACCATTTGTACTAGTGGGAGAGGTTTTGACCTCTAAAACGAAGGGCAAGATTGCCAGAGGCGAGAAGAGAAAGAAGAATGAGAGTCTTTTACTATTGCTAGCACTTCGAGTGCCCCTGTTACACCACTAGGCGGGAGTAAAGAAAAGAGGAAGGGGTTCATCAGTGAAGGATTCAGAATAATATTTGCATTTATTGCCGAGAGAAAGACCATTAGAAGAGTGAGTGTTCTAAGCACCTCTCCAATAAAGAATAAAATGATAAGCAAGAACGGAACTTATAGTTCTGGTAGGTCAATCTCTTTTAGTTGAGAAAGAGAAAGATTGATGGGTTCAAAAAGTACTAGAAATAGGCGATTTGGATCCATTGGCTTTCAAAATCTTTACTGAGAAAGATAAAGACCACAAAAGCTCTTTTGTAGCAGAAAATAAGGTTACTAGTTGCACGTTGGATTAGATCCAATGTGGTATCTGTGAGTAGCTAAAAAATATACAAGATCATTGTGGGGGGTTCACAAGTTTAATTTTGTTTTATGAGGTTCAAATAATCAGACTCGGAGTAGTGAACCAAACTAATTACCTTTCAGTTGGATCGAGAAAGTGTGTATTTAGTGGGAGTTTTCGAATATAAAAAATGAAAATATAATTCTCACTCAGTAGAGTTCTTCCTGAAAGGACCACAGTTAACCGGTGTCTGATAAAGAGAAAATCAAACTAAGTTGGACTTGGTTTGATCAATGTTTCACTTAAACTAGTTGGTTCTCATTGTATGATAAAATCTTGTCCTACAAAGTATTAAGTTAATACACACGTCAAGGAAATAGTGGGGGTAGGTTTTCATACAACTTCCCAAAAACATCATTCGTATCAAATATAATCCCTAACTAACCATACTCCAGTTCATACTTGTCCGTGAAATTGGATTTTAATCCAAAAGGACATAAGGAGGAGCGATGTGGGATATCGTACAGAATCAATGGTTTGGAGCCTAAAGATTCACCATGAAGTTCAAACTAGGTTTGAGACTTCACAAAACTGGAATATTCAATTTTATCAATGGATCATACTAGTTATGATTTGATAAAATGAGCCCAAGGTCAGTATTTAGTGTGTAAATGTCTTACTCATTTAGAATGAGGTTAAGATGTATAGGAAACACTAAGACACCAATATAAAATTGTTCACGAAATTCTCTATAAAAGGAATTGGATTCCTACAATAGGAATAAGTTGTTCAAGATTTAGTCGGAGGAGACTGATGAGAAAGCTCAAGCTATTCGAGATTCAGTCATGGTTAACTGATGAGAAAGTTTAAGTTGTTCAAGACTCAGTTATGTCTAACCGATGACGAAGCTCAAATGTCTTGGACATCCGCTACGTTTCTGTTGGAGATAATACAAAAGTGTTGGTTTGGTGTGTTAGACCTGATGTTGTATATACTTTGGGCATAACACAACGTATATTGGGAATACACCAATATGGCAGTAGACAGTTGTCAAAAGCAATCTTTAATACCTGAATAAGGATTAAAGAAGTGTTTCTGACACACATTTTATGGAGAGTTGATTCTGGAAGGCTAAAGCGATACTAAATTCCAGACTCGTGTGAATAATGATAAGTCCTCAAAGTATAGTCACGTTCAGACTTGATGGTAGGCATGGTAGCTTGAAAGGATTTCAAGCAGGTACTCCATCTTAAAAGTTGAATGTGGGACGATTTTAACAAGTCGGTCTTGGAAACTGGTTTGGATCGAAAAACTGCACCTATTGGATGGATATGGTGCCTAACACGATTAAGCCAGTTGTTGCCTTAGAGACGAATGACAAGGCTAGGGCAAAAGCCTTATGGGCCAGAGATCTCATCACAAGATTCACAAAAATTCTTATATAACAACCATCTGTAGACAGTGATGGCGAAGGAAATGAAAGGAGCGAGTGGATCGACCCGGGAAAGCGCAAGCGGAAGTGGTAAAATAATAGTTGAAAATTAAACGTGAAACCATGGTTCCAAGGGGTGTACCCTTGGAGTTTCTGGGCGTTCGATGTAGTATAATAAAATAAAACATAGATTTAACACGTAGGACTATAGTGGAAAGTTGAACAAAGTGAGAAGAACAATAAATGTAAATCGAACTTACCTCTTCAGTTTTTAAGCTTTCGAAACTCCTCTTCGTTTTTCTCGTTCACTCGAGGCTCCAATGTAAAAGCCCTCTAATTTGTCCATACCACATCGGAGTTGGAATCCTTTGATTCTCCTTGCTAGAAGAGAATAAAGGAGAAGAACACACACCGACTCTGATTCTAGGTCTAGGATAGGAAGATTTTTATGTGTTGTGTAATTATTAATTATTCAAATAATTAATTAAAACATATATATACCTGTATAGATGCATTAAAATGTGTCTAGGTTCATTCTATCATCCATAAGGTAATATATTTTTTATTCCAAATAAAGAATGACTAACATAGCAGTTTTCAAAAGTGAGAATTGCTAGTCAATTATCTCATTCACTAGAGTTTTCAAGTGTGCTTAATTAAATGGGTGAAGTGGCCGATTTTCATGTAATAAAAATTCAATGCCCAATTGATTTTAATTAAATCCAATTAATAAAATTCACCCAATTAAGCCCAGCATGTATTCAATCCAATTAAATAAATAAGCCCAAAATTATCTTTATTAATTAACAAGTCCAATTTATAAATTAATCCTATTAATTTATTCTTGGGTCTTCCATCCAATGGCTCTCTCATCTTGCAAGTACTCCAATTACTTGCGAATTAATTTCAAATTAATTCCTCGTTCCTTCTGGTGATTTGTGTGACTTTTTAGGTTCACTTTTCAGCTAGACTTGGATTAGTGTCCAACACTATTATTAATTAAATTAAATTTAATTAATAATTCTTGATCAACCCTTGATCAAGAAAACTCATTACCATGAGTGGTTTTCTAGCAACGGTCCATGCCACTAGAGACTAGGTGAATGTCCGTGTGAACTTTTAGGCTCTCGAGTCCATACGGGTACGGACCTTGAAAGGAGCTCGTGGATCGGCTTGGGAATTTAAGCAAGCAGTGATAAATTAAAAAGTAATAAATAATACGATAATAAAATCTAGGGGTGTACCCTTGGAATTCTCGGACGTTTGATGTGATTAAAGAAATAAGCTATTAAAATTTTTGGGCTATGGTGAAAGTAAAGAACGAATAGGGCAAAAGACATAAAAAGAAGTTTACCTTAGAGCTTCCGTTCCTTGCCTTTCGTTCACGTTAGACTTCATTACAAAAGTCCTCCAAAGCACGTCCACACCACACCGGAAGTTGGGAGCTCTTAATTCTCCTTGCTAGAAGAGAAAGAAGAAGAAAAATACACCTAGTGTGTGTAGAGAGAGGGGCGGAATTGGCTTCTAGGAGGAGGGGGATTTTTTCTTTTTGTTATGTTATGATTAATTATTCCAAATAATTAACCCTAGCATATATATATATACCATGTATGGAATTATTAAAATGTGTCTAGGTTCATTTTAATGTTTACAAGGTAATATAATTTTTATTCCAAATAAAGAATGACTAATAAGATACTATCCAAAAGTGAAAATTACTAGTCAATTATTTCCTTTCCTAAAATTTCCAAGTTTGCTTAGTTAGGGGGTGAGTGGTTGATTTTACAATTAAAAATACTAGGCCCACTTGATTTTAATTAAATCCAATTCATTGAAATCCACCTAATTAAGCCCATCATACATTTAATCCAATTCGATGCATGAGCCCAAATTGTCTTCATTAATTTAATAAGTCCAACCTATTAATTAATAAAGGCAAGCTCAATATAAATTAATTCCATTATTTAATTCTTGGGCTAATCCATCCAATGGATCTCTCTCATATGAAGTAATCTAATTACTTACGGAATTAATCAAAAAATAATTAAGTGGTGTTGTGTGTGACTCTTTAGGTTCACCCCTCAATTAAGCTTAGGTTAATGTCTAATACTATTATTAATCAAATCTAATTCAATTAATAATTCTTGATCAACCCTTGACCAAGAAAACCCATTACCATGGGTGGCCATCTAGCGACGGTCTGTGGCACTAGAGACTAGGTGAATTTTCGTGTGAACTTTTAGGCTTTGAGTTCATACGGGTATGGTCCTTCTGTCTATCGTCTCCCGGCCTTGGTCTAGAGCATGGAATTTACTATTGGTTTTCATCCTGGACCAAGCGTCTATGCTTAAATACTTGAGATTGCGTTATGCTAAATTGTTCAACGTAGGAACCTCTTTTTCCTACTCGACCAATGATTGTGGCAACAATTTCTTAGAGCATAGCCAAGTGCATAGGAGATACCTCTGTCATGTAATGACAGGGGATGGATCCTCTTCTTGAAACTCATCGTCCTTGCTACATACTTTGACTGTACTGGACAAGGCTTATGATGACTGTTTGTGTGACACAATCACCTCTAGCACAGATCCAAGATACATTCGTTGTATGCATGTAACGTCATAGTTCCTCAAGTCTGAGGACTACTCCCGTACTATCGGAGTAGGGGACTCAAGTCATACCGACCAAGCCTCTAAGGCTTCCATATGATGATCCCCACAAGTCAGTTCAGTCGATTTGACACCTAGTCAATCGACCCATCAAGATCGCAAAGACCTCTCACGTCTATCGCCGATGAAATACGGTACTCATCCAATGAATGCGACTCTTGATACAAGTCTTTAGAGGATGCTCAATGCCTATTCTCGAGGTCCTCGACTTGAAATATTTCAGACCCAATCCTAGACAGTTGATTTCATGATCGCCATCCATTGTGCGGTCCAACTGTTGCGTGGTCGTTGAATTAGTTTGTGGGCTTTGTTGTGATGTTGAAAAGAATTTACAAACATGCATGATGAGCATAACAAATTATATGCTAATGATGAAATACTCATCTTATTCACTCAATAATATTACATAAAGATCAAGTTGTTTCTAAGATTAGATTACATTTACGCCAATCTAATTGGCTTCCAGGTCACCTATCCTAATAGTCCTTCCGCCTACCATCTCTCGGGCTTTAGTCTAGGGTATGAAATCTGGTGTAGGGTTCCTATATTGGAATATGCGTCTATGCTTAATTCTTGAGATTGCTTTACGCCAAATTGATCGACTTAGGAATCTCTTTTTTCTATTCAACCAATGACTGTGGCCACAACTTCATAGACGTGAACGCATCTTCAAGTGCATAGGACATACCTCTATCACGTTTTGACAAGGGATGGATCTTCATTTTGAAACTTATCGTCCTCACTACATACTCTGACTATATTGGACAAGGCTATGATGACCATGTCTATGACACGATGACCTCTCGCACAAATTCGAGATACAGTCATTGTATGCACGTGACTGTCGTGGTTCCTCAAGTCTGATGACTACTCCCGTACTATCGGGACTGGGGATTCAAGTCATAATGATCAAGCCTCCAAGGCTTCTCTATACGATGATCCCTGTGAGTCAGTTCAATCGATCCAACACCTAGCCAATCGACCCACTAAGATAACATAAATGTCCCACGTCTATCGTCAATGAAACACGGCACTCATCTAATGAATGTGACTCTTAGTACAAGTCTCCATAGAACACTCGATGCCCCTTCTCGAGGTCCTCGACTTGGAACATTTCAAACCCAATCCTTGATAGTTGATTTTATGACCGCCATCCAATGTGTGATCCAACTGTTTCATGGTTGTCAAAGTGGTCTGTGAGCTTTGTTATGATGTTTAAAGGAAATGCAAACATACATGATGAACACAACAAATCAAATGCCAATAGTGAATACTCATTTTATTCACTTAAATAATATTACATAGAATCGAGATATTATCAGAATAGACTACATGTATGCCAATCTGATTGGCTTCCAGGTTACTTATTCTAATAGGAAATACACGGTTGGACCGTGTAGATCCAACAGAAAATGAAGAAGACCTACAAAATTGAGTCGATCGTAGATTGCCTATGCTTCGAAGGTTCTGAGCGATATAGGTAATTGGCTTAATGGTCAAGTGGGAGATTATTGAAATGGGTGATCAAAATCCAATTAGATTGATTGTTTGCCATTCGCAATCTTTAACAATAATATTGGATTGATGAATATGGTAAGAATTCATCAAGTTGACAGTGTGTTTCATTGTGCTTACTACTGATATTGAACGGGGTTTCAATATCACAATGAAATATCCACAGACCGAAAGGTTAAACCCATATAGTTGGGTTGTGCATAGGTTTGACAGTCATGAAACCAACTCTTGAGGGTCGGTCTGAAACGTTCCAAGCTGAGGACCTCGAGACAGTGCATCGAGGGTCCTATAGAGATTTGCACTAAGTACTGCAACCCTATTTCGTCAGCAGGACACGTAGGTCATCTGTGTAGTTTTAATGGGTTAGTTGGCAAAATAGTCGACTGATTGAACTGACTCACGAAAATCATCATATGAAAGCCTCTTAAGGCTTGATCGGTATGATTGGGATTCCCGATTCCAATAGTACGAGATTATTCCTTGGACTTAAGAAATCATGACAATCGCGTGCATACAGAGACTGTATCTTAGATATGACAAGCAGCGGTTGTGTCATGAGGCATAATTATCATAAGCTTTATCTAAGGATTCCAAATAGAGGATCTTTCCCTGACAGTATATGATAGAGAGTTCTCTTATGCGTTCTGAAATAATTTAAACTCTAAAATTTTTTTGCCAAAGCGATTGATCAATTAGGGATAAGTTTTCTAGATCAGATCAGAAGAGTAAACACGTCTCGAATACTGAGCATAGTTGACTAATTAAGGATGGGAACCGAAGCCCAATTTTGTGCCCTAGACTAAGGCCGGGAGATGGTTGACAGTTGAACCGTACTCGTATGGATTTGGAGCCTAAATGTTCACGGCAGCATTCACCGAGTCTCTAGTGCCACAAACTGTTGCTAAATGGCCACCTACGGTAACGGGCAATTTTTAGTTATGGAATAATCAGAAATAATTGATTAAATTGAATTTAATTAATTGTGTTGGTCACACACGCTCAAGTCTAGCTGAGGGTGAACCTAAAGGGTCACATAAAAATCATTGTAGAAGTGATGGGATTAATTTAAAATTAATTTTGAAAAAAAATGAATTAATTTAATTGGATAAATTAATTCATGGAGAAGACAAAATAAATGATTGGATCATCTATTTAGATAATCCATTGAATGGATAGCTAAAGATTTAATTAATAGGATTAACTAAATTTTGGGCGTAGCATTTTAAATTAATTGAATTAATTTAAAATTGCATAAGCTAATTAATTTACGGATTAGATTCATTAATTAATTAGTACATGGGCTTGTTTAATTAATGGATTGGATTCATTAATTAGTGGAGATGGGCTAAAACTAATTAGCTAGACTAATTAATCCTTTGGGCTTGATTAATAAATTAGATTTATTAATTGAGTATATTTGGGCTTATGTATATTTAATTAGATTAAATATTCACATGAATTTTCTATTGGGTATTTATTTATTGGAGTAAATAATAGACCCTATGGATTAAGAATTGGACTTGATTAATTTATTGGACAAATTAACACAAGCCCAATCCAAATATACTAGAGCCATAGCCAAATTGGAGAGATTTAATTGGCACAATCCCTTAGTGGAGCCGTGACTTCACTATGGTTATGTGGGGGTGAGAGTTTCACTTATTTTTTAATTAAGGATGAGAGAGGTAGTTGCTAAAAATATTAAATGAGATTCCATAATTTACTCTCTCTCTATTCTCTCAAAGCTCACGGTTTTTGCAAGTGAAAAGACATAGTGATCTTTCACAATCTCTCTCTCTCTCTCTCTCTCTCTCTCTCTCTCTCTATTCTCTCATACCCACAGTTTTTCTTAAAGGAAAATGAAATTCATTCTTCTCTGCATCAATATTTTATGTTCTATTTGAATTGAATTCAAATTGAGAACGAAGAAAATTCGAATACACTAATTAATAGTGTGATTTGGAATTCATCTTTTCTTCCACCGGATCTAATCCTTTCTATCAAGAGGGTTAGATCCATTTTTCATAGTGTGATGTGGGTTTGCTTTAGAGGGGTTCTACACTTGAACCCTCTAAGTGAACGGATCCGAGAAGAAGAAGAGTCAATGCTTGCAGCCGTACGAGAAAATGACGAAAGGTAAATTAGGATTACATTTTCTGCTTTTATGTTTTTTTCATATAATTCTATGGCCTTTTGTTTTTATTTTATACACCAAAAGCCCGAGAAAAGATAAAGGGTACACCTCTTGATCGGGGTTTATTATTATGATTTATCATTTTTTTTTCGCACTTTTGTCGTGCTTCCCGAGCCAATCCGCTCCCTTCAAAGGAATCATGACAATCGCATACGAATACTGTATCTTGGATTTGGCGAGATGTGATTGTATCTTGAGATATGGTCATTATAATCATTATCCAATGTAGTTGGAGTATGTAGCGAGGACAGTGGATTCCAAGAAAGGATGTGACCCTTGTCAATATGTGACGGTGAGTTCTCCTATGCGCTTTGAGATTGTTTAGACTCTCAAAGTCTTTGGCCAAATTAATTGATTGATTAGGAATAGATTCCCTACATCAAATTAATAGATTAAACATATCTTGAAAATCAAGTATAGTTGCCTAGCCAAAGATGATAATCGAGGCCCAATTCCATGAAGGAAGTGGATCGGTCCGAAAAGTGCAGTGGGAGCTCGAAAAATAAAAAATAGCTATTTAAACTTACAATATCATAATCAAGGGGGTGAACCTTTGATCTTTATCAGTCATTCGGTGTACAATATAAAATAAAGGTCACATAGAATCACAAGAAGAATGCAAAGAGGCGAAAAATGTAAAAACCAAATTTACCCTCATTGATTTTTCTTGCACGGCTACAAGCATTGATTCCTTCTATTTTCATATCCATTCATGGTGATATCTCGATAGGAAAACCCTCCAAAGACTAACACACCAATACTATAACATGTGGAGATTTCGTGCTAACAAAAATAACCACAAAAGAGCAAAGAATAAAAAACATTATTGATTAATGTTTGACTCTTTTATTCTCTTTCCATCTCTAAGATCTTGAGAGAGTTTTTGAGAGAAAACCAGCGAGAAAAATGTGTAAGGTGTGTGTTTTTGTGGCTGCTGGTCGACTAGGGTTGTTTTAAGTTCTTTAAATATGATCCAGTCATAAGACACTAAGGAGTCACGACCCAAGACCCAACAACCCAACCACTACCTTAAAGCCGCCATGTGGCCAATTTTGGTGCACCCTAGGGCACCAATTCGGTCTCACACACACACACAAGGAGGAGCTTGGCTCCTCCTTAACTTAATCATGGTTTAACCAAGGCCTTGGGCTTGTATTTTAATTAGTCAGCCTTAATTAATTAAAACTAAATCAAATTAATATTCTAATGGACTTTAATTAAATTTAATTTAATTAAAAATTCTACATTAAAACATCCTTTAATCCAATTAATGGATCTAAGTCTTTTATTATCTCTCTTTCAATTTATAAATCCAACTTATAAATTGGACCAAATCCAATAAAATTAATTTTAATGACTAACTTAAGAAATTCTAATTAATCCAATTAAATAAATTTTCAAGTCATCCATCAAATGGATCAATCTAAATAAATGATCCAATCATTTATTCCCTCCAAAGATTAATTTTATCCAATTAAATTAATTTGAGTCTTCTAAAATAAATTCAATCTTGGTATAGTGGTAGGGTGCAGGTTCACCCCCATCTAGACTTGAGCTTGTGTAACCAACACAATTAATTAAGTCTAATTTACTCAATTATTTTCAATTATCCCATCAGCAGAAATAGCATGTTACCATGGGTGACTAGTTGGCACTAAAGACTAGTTGAATAGTGCAATGAACATTTAGGCTCCGAGTCCATACAAGTACAGCTCTACCGTCAACCATCTCCCATCCTTAATTTAGAGCATGAAATTGGGTGTTGTTCACATCCTTAACTAGACAACTGTTTTATATACTCAAGACGCATTTACTGTATTTAGCCGACCTGGGAACCTATCTCTGATTGATCAATCGCTTTGACGAAAAACTTTTAGAGTTTAACCATCTCAAAGTACATAGGAGAACTCACTTTCACATATTAACAGGGGACAAATATTTTCTTGGAATCTACCGTTCTTGCTACATACTCGAACTATACTGGATAAGGCTTATGATGAGCATGCTTTACGATAAAGTCACGGCTCGCCATATCTAAAATACAGTCTTCATATGCACGTGACTGTCATAATTCCTCAAGTCCAAGGATTAATCTCGTACTATTGGAACAAAAAAATTCCGGTCACATGGACCAAGCCTTAAGAGGTTTCCATATGAAGATTCTCGAAAGTCAATTTAGTCAGTCAACTATCTTGCCAACTAACATACTAAAACTGCACAGACAACCTATGTCTCTTACGTACGAAACACGGCTGCAGTACTTAGTGCAAGCCTCTATAGGACCCTCGATGCCCTATCTCGAGGTCCGCGACTTAGAACGTCTTAAACCGACCTTTAGAAGTTGGTTTCATAGTTGCCAGACCTATGCGCATCCCAACTCCACGGGTTAACCTTTCGGTCTGTGGGCATTTCGTTGTGACATTGAAGCCCCATTTACAATAAGTGATAAGTACAATGAAACACACTATCAACTTAATAAATTTTTACCATATTTATCAATTCAATATCATTTGATAAAGATTAGTGAATAGCAAACAACCAATCCAATTGGGTTTTGGTCACCCATTCCAACATTCTATGGTGTGGACTAAGATCGAGAAATAGTTGACAGTAGGACCGTACCCATATGGAACTTAAAGTCTAAATGTTCACGCAATATTCACCTAATTGTTAGTGTCATGGACTGTCGCTAGACAACTACCCATGATAAAATGTGTGAGCGCTAATTCTACCGTTTCAGAAAAATCAAAATACAAATAAATGATCACAAATAAAATACATGGATTGAAATATCAAAATGGGTACAATCTCTATTCTATCCCTTGATTCTTCTCTTCAAAAATAAATTTAACAAATTTGACAAATTCAAAGCGTAATCTCCATGTAGATCTCCTTTGAACTTGAAATTGAATTTGTATAACTTTAGTTTGAGGGTTCATGCTTGTAAGCCTGAATTAAACACTATAACCTTGACTTGAAACTTGAGAATTTGAAAGTGGATTCACCACTTGGATCTTCTTCAATATGTTAAGATACTTATAATGTTAATTCGAGGGTTTAACGTCTGTAATCTCGAATTAAATAATTTATGGTGCACCTTCGATGAAAGAATCAATCTCCGTCTTGAAAGCCGTTGAACATTCTTGAACTCTAAGAACTTCGTAGAGAGAATTCTTTGCCTTCTTCCCTTACTTGTCTCTTTGTTCTCTATCTCTGTGTGTTGAATAAGGTTTAAGAACCCCTTTATATGGGTAAGAAAGAGGTAAAGTTGTAATGTACTTGAACACCTTTTGTATTATATATTTATATTTTAATTTTAAGAGATAAATACTAGTGATGGCAATAGGGAGGGTCTGGGATGAGTCCGCTCGGACCCGAGACCCGCTTCGCCAACCCCCTTAGTTTTGCCCCGCCCTGACCCACCCCGCCCTGACCCGCCCCACCAAATGAAAAAGAAAAGAAAGAAACATAATTGCCAACAATTATTAATATTTTTTTGTACTACTTTTTCTATTTCTCAAACACAAGAAATTAAAATTCTTCCACAATTTCATACAACTGATAATCCATACCGGGGCCTCTTCACTTTCATGCACAATTTCCATAAATCATTACAGACAAATGAAAATAAAAAAAAATCCATTACAATAAAATATAACCTATCAGTAAAATTCACAAGGACAAATATGAAATACCAAGGGATACAAGCTACAAGCAAAATCCACATAACTGTCATAAAAAATAACAAGTTTGAAATTATAAACAGCTAAACACATATTATGCTCTTATCACATTGATTAGGCTTCGTTAGTCGTTATTGTAATCGTCTTGGTCATCTTTTTCATCAAGCATTGAAGGACAAGTTTGTACACCATCACTTGTCGAACAAGTACTTAAGAAAAAAATAGAAGAAAATAAGTACAGTAATTGTTGTAGTTTAATGTAATAAAAAAATTAATCAATTTTTCTTACCTTTCGCTTCATTCCCACAACCAACAACAAAAACACATTAATGTCTCTACATGGTGTGATAAAGTCTATTACGATGAAAATTAATCAACTTTCCACTACCATTAAATGTAGACTCGGATGCAACGGTAGAAACGTGAATAGTTAAAGATCTCTAGCTATCTTTTACAGAGTAGAAAACTTAACTATATTTGTCTTCCACCAGTTCAAGATATCAAAATCACGAGCTCTTGGCAAGAAACTTTCTTCCAAATACATGTGCAACTCCGATGTCAGAGGTACGTTAGTAGCAGAAGTTGTTTTTGAAACCATGGATTCTTCAAACTCATTAAGGCTTTCATCCACATGAACATTACTATCAATAGGAGATGACGTTGTATTTTCCAAACCTCGAATGCTAGAACTTATACTTTCACTCAAAGTACAACATCTAGATTGGTAGTAAAGTAGCAAACTATAGGAATTCTATTGAACCTCATCAATTTGAAGCTTTGCACTTTCATGATAAATTTTGCAAAAGAAAAAGTCAACCAATATCATCTTGTATCGAGGATCTAAAACAACAACAACCCCCATCAACATATGACAAATATTCCAATATTTATCATATTTTTTCAACATCCTTACAGCCATATCTTGAATCAATGTATTTGGACTCTTAACCCATTCATCAAATTTCACTTTGATATCATAAATTTTTTTAAAATAAAAATTCGAAGTAAGATAAACTATCCCAGAAAAACATCTTTGTTACCTATTGAAAGAGTTTCAACTTTTCACAAATTTCAATTACATTCAACGAATACTAAAGTTGACAGACTTTTATAATTTTTTTCAGAGTTTAAGGCATGGGAACACATCTTTGTATATAATGGCATTTTATAGCATGAAATAAGTTGAGTTTCAATATGTCTTGCAATCCAGACATAGTTTCTTGGTGCAAGGAACATGCAATTGACAAGCGATTTCCTCAAACTTTTTCTACTGTACTAGGTGAAACAATCCAATATACAATACTATCACGTATTCTTTCGATTAAACTACCAATAATATCAAATCCATCTTTCACAATCAAATTAAGAATGTGAGCACAACAGTGCATGTGAAGTATTTTTCCATCGAGAGGCATGTCATTCTTGGGAAGCTTGTCTAGAAGATGATTAATCATGGCATCATTTGTTGTACAATTATTGACCGTGATTGTTGATAATTTTCAATTGATATTCCATTCCATTAATATCTCGACAAATGTATCAGCTAGCACTTCTGATGTATGTGGAGTTGGAACATATGCAAACCTATAAAACAAACATATATAATTCATTATAATACATATCAAAGTACATTAATGTAATATATCTAAAACGTAAATTTAAACAAAATACCCCAGAATGCAATTCTGTAATATCCAATTATCATCAATAAAATGTGGAGTCACTGTCATAAAATCTTTATTGTTGTTACTTGAAGTCCAAATGTCAGTTGTGATGGCAATTCGACATTTAAGCTTGTCCAACAATTTGTAATATTTCGTCTTCTCAGCTCTGTAAATCTTTAAAATTAACATCACCCTAGAGAGTGTTTCTTAAGATCATGTTATAACAAGGTTGGAGACTATTAGTAAATCTTCTAAAACCAATATGATTAACCATACTAAGTGAATAATCATACAAAATAACCATCGAAGCAAGCTCATTTCTCGAATCTTCTGGATTGAAGATATGTATTCCCAACTCTTGGCCACCACTAACGTTTTTATTTTCCATCATAAATTTTTGATGGATATCTATTTTTCTAAGCCGTCTTTTACAAATATTATCATAATGTTTGTGCAAATGAGTGGTACCATAATCACTTGAAGATTTTGAGGCGGACTTTGCAATAATTACACTATGCAAATTGAATGCCTTCAACTTTAACTCTCTTGAAGTGGTTCCATGCTTCAGATGTTCGCTTTCTCTTACTAATATTTTGAGATATTTCCTCAATCTTAACTTTGTTTGTAGAATCTTTACTCATTTCTATTACTGTATTGTTTTCTCTAACAGATGGTTGAGAAGTATCTCCCGCTTCAGATTCCATTTATTGGATTAAAAAGAGAAATGTCAAACACCTAAATAAATAGGCATTACAACACAACAATTAATAGATGTACTAATATAACACTAACACCTTGCACAGACTGGTGTACTAGTAAAATTTTACAATTTGCAACCCAACAACAAATTTAGAAAGAAGTGACCAAGAAAGATCAAATAAAGGCAGTCACCATAACTTATTCCCGAAATAATTTAGAAATCTCTACAAGTTCACAATGTCTTGATGCTAAAAATGCTACATCAATATACTCAACACAATCTTTAGACATAGATTGTACACATTATTCTTCACAAATACAATCCAACATAATTGCCCATCTCCATTCTAGACAACAACCTTCTTCAACCCCTTCTCCAGACTTTTGACCTCTCAAGTAAATTCAAATAACATTCCTCCTGGTACCCTCCTTTAAATTTTCAAATGGGCTAACATCTCCAGTCAAATTGGTAAACAACTCAATAAATTTAAGGTCAAGACTTTTGCATATTAAATACAAAGAATTTAACACAATATGCACACAAGATCCAAAATACAATTTCACAACTTTTCTATTAGTATTAAATTTAAGTATTTTTTGTATTGAGTATTGAGAAATAATTACGTATGCATGGTAAGAAAAAAAATGATCGCTTTAATATTTATTTTTTTATTAATTCAATTTTATTTTTAACTGAATACTGAATAAATAATGGTAAATGCACTGATTAAGTACATTGGTCCATTTGATTGTTTGAATTATTTTTTTTATTTTGGAAAAAAATATTATCTATATATTTAACGATTCAATAAATTATTTATTATGTAAATAAAAATTTATATAAATATATTTTTCAATAATATGAGATATTTTATAATTATTTCATAGCCTTCTATAAGCAATTTTGCAAATACTATTGTTATATAATTGAGTTCTACTTTTCAATAAAATAAATAATTTTTTTTAAAAATTATTAAAAAGAAAATTTATTAATAATATTATTTATATTTAATTATCATTTTTAATTATCAATTATGTTAATAAAATCAATTGAGAAATTAAGAAATGAATTATATTACATTCTTATTGAGCATACCAATAATAAAAACTAGTGTATGTGATGCACTCAAATGAGTGTGCATAATTAAATAAAAATTTTAAAAATTAATTTTATATTTTAAATATATTTTAATTGAAGAAATTAAAAATATTCAAACTAAAAAAATGTTATAAAGAGTTAGTGGAAGTTGAAAAGAGTAAGCATCATGGGGTTTAGAAGAGTGGTTAGGGGAAGAATGGAGGGGTGGGAAGTTAACAAATAAATAAATTAATTAAAATTATCTATACTAATTATAAAAGCAAAGCCTTTTTTTGTGTCTAGAAAGGAAGTTATTTGTGCATTTTTACATAACTTACCCTTTATTTTGTGTTTCACCATTTTATTTTATAAAATAAATTGATTAATTTGTAGAGGACAAAAGTAGAGAAATTTAATAAATACTAGTAATTTGTACACTCAATGTGTGTGTAATTAATTTAAAATTTAAATAATATAATATTATTTTAAAAAATATATATATGTTAGTTAAATAGAAAATAATAAAGTTTGTGGAAAGTTACTGAAAAAATAGTGAGAAAATAATAAAGATTATAGGAAGTTACTGGAAAATAGTGGGGGAAGAGAGGGAGAGTTGGAGGTTGAGAAAAGAAAAACAACTATAAATAATCTAAAAATATAAAAAAATTGACAGACAAAAAAAATTAAGATACTAATTAGGTGCTCTTCAATTATAATAAAGTATAGATTGATAGTTCTCATACCAATTTTTGAAACTACCCAAAATACCCTTCAATCTATCGTCTTCAATCTCTTCTCTTTCCCTCTCTTTTTCTCTCTCTTAAACCCCATATCCCACGTTTTCAGAAACTTCCTTCCCCACATCACACGTTCCCACCAACTCCATTTTTCTTTGCCTCTGTCTTTCGCCCTTTTTTTGTGTTCAAATTGAAACCAAAATCAATGCATTCATTCCATCAACAATAAGGAGGAATAATTCATTCAGAATTCAAACCAGTCGAGCCTATGAGCAATTGCTCGTCGGAAAGATGATATTGAGTACAAATTGAAAGCAATCGGCAATATTGGCCAAACCGAAGAGAAGAGAAAATTCCTCCTGTTTGTAGCTTGGATTACAGGAAGACAATCACCCTCTAAGCTCGAGCGCGACTTTACCAGGGAAACGAGTTACAATAATTTTTTATAAAGTTTTCGCAGTTTTTTTACGTTGTTGGTGGCCCTTTTGGGTATTTTGGGTGGTTTCTTAGGAGTTGTTGTTTTATTTGGTTAAGATACGGAGCAGGTGATGGTGGGTGCTTTGGAGTGTGAGGTATGAATCATATATAGATTGTTGTTTCGGGGTTTATAGAAGTGACTTATGTGAATATGTCCAGACTTCTATCTTTCCAATGCGCTCACAAGTTTCAATAAGACGATGATTGAACGCTTCTTGGTTTATGATTGTTTTGATTTGTTTTTTCATTTGGTTATTTTTGTTTTTATGTTATCGGTCTTTGGCTTGCCTTTGGTCTTGAGTATTTGCAGCTAACTTATAATTTTGACGCAGTATGGATTTTTTTGTCTCAACGTGGAGAGAGGTTACATTCTATGGTTTTTATAATCAGAAACTGGTAGCTATTGGCTATATAATATATCGAATCAGATTGTGATATTCTTGTTCTCATTCCGTAATAGATTTGTTGTCTCAATAATACAGCGCATGAACCATGTTCAGCATTTTCTATTTGCTAGGTGATTGGGGATTAGAGTGATTCTTTATATTAGATTTGACTGTGTGCCATTGTGTTTGTTCTTAGGGGATTATTCTCGAAGTTGTGTCGTAGCATTTGGAATAGAGTTCGCAATTTCGCTTCCACTGAGATAAGCATATGTCATTTTGTCTTCTTTTTCTCATACTGTCGTGCAATTGTCTTGCATAATTCGTTTGGATCGTTAATTCATAGTGCTGGAATTTCTTTCTTGATCTTGGCCTTAGTGCTATCTTGCTCTGTGCCTCTCATTTAATATGTTCATTTTGTTCAAAAAAGTTGAGAGTTCTTGTTTGTTGTTTATTGACTTCTATGCTTAGTACTAATTAAATTGTTTTTTTTTGTTATTGTATTTTCCCCTATGGTTCTTTTGGAGTAATTTGTTTGGCAATATATGTATAAAATTAGGTGGTTTGGGATAAGTTGTTTTTTGTCTCGTATTTTGCCGGTTTTCTCTAATTTTGTTTTGTCGGGAGGTGCAAAATTTTAGGGGGGGGGGCGTATTCCCCTCGAGGCCAATGAGTTATAAGATGAAATGTATGACGGGTGCATTTTATGTAGTGCTCTATTAGAAGGTGAATGGTGATTATTAATTCTAAAACGAACTGCAAAGTTAGTAATTAAAGCATTTACGAGTATACGGTTGGGGTAAAGAACATGTGTCAAGCTTAAATAATATATATTGGATACTTTTTATGGTGTGTAATAATTTAGAGTAGATTTAATGCCTATATTATGTTATTGACATAGTAATACCTACTAGAAATTTTTAGTGCTTGAAGATAGGTTTTGACTCGGCTATGCTGGTGTATTATCGATTTAAGTTCTAACAACTATAATTGATATTATTCATTATGGCATATATAAATATTTCGTATCTCGAATAAACTTTTATGGTTCAGATGCATGGCTACAGTATCTGCGTAATTTTAATATACTTAGTTAACTTGATTGAATGTATTGAATAATTTTAATTATAAATTAATTGGCATGCTACAAATACCCAATGGTGTATATGTTTTGTCCCCTCGTTGGTTATAGGGTGATACACTGCTTGTCGTTTTCGTTATTTTTGATGATTTACGAATTGTCTATGTAAATCATGGATATTATGTCTTGTTTTGTTTTTAACGCACTTGAAAAATTATGGTTGCGTTTGTGTTAGGATGAAGGAATCTGGCATCGGCGCGGGTTTACCGTTGACTGTGGTATTACAGAGTTCATTCTCTTAAAAATGAGTTTCCTAAATGTTAGCAGATCGCATATGGTTAATATGTGGGATATAAGGATTGCGGTATACCCACCTTGTGAAATGAAAAAATTGCGTTTAAAAGTTTCTGTATTGAATTTTATATGCTAATAAAAATAGAAAAAAGCTCACCGTATAAGTGTGTTAGACCTGTGCTAGAATAAATGTACTCTCTCCGTAAAAAGCCTTTTCATAAATAACGGATAGAGTTACTTTATCTCCATGCTATGGTATTTGCGAAATCCAGTGATAACTTCTTTTATTACTGCAATTTTCAACCTTTATTCCTTTTTTAATGGGCAAAACGTTACCCATGTCTTTTTAATTGTTCTTTCTCGATTAATTGTTTATACTTTGGTTATCATCCATTAGGCCTAGAGAGGGTAAATGTATGATGACGGGCCCCATAATAAAAAATTACGGGTAATTGGATTATGTTGAATATAGTTGTAGAGAGTATAATATATTATACATCAAAAAGTGCACATTAATATTTAGTAGTTCAATACCATTATGCTAATGGAAAATTAAATTTCATAAATTTTCTGAAGATTATTTCAGAATATTATTTTTGATTATATGGGTTTGAAAGTCTCGAAAGACACTACGTAAATATTTTATTTCATATAAATTAGTCTTTTTTAGTTTTGATTTTAATGTTCTTTTGTGGTCGAACATATCTTTTTAAACTTTTGTATATTATTATATATAGATGATTGTTACAACATATAAATTTTTCTATACAGTGAACTGTTTGAAGTATTTCGTCCGGTAGGTTTGTACAATGTTCGATTAAGCAAACATATATTTGAATTTTTTGTAATTTTATTAGTATGTTATAAGTGTTAGCTATAATTCAATTTTTAATTTATTTTAAAGAATTCAAAGACGGAGATACAATAGAAATGCATTACATAGGGGTCCGTCTTGCCGTTCTTCTGTGCTTGCTCTACATTCGTATATCTAATTTTTGTGCTCTAGCGATTCTGGTCTCTTGTGTCCTTGGCTCGCTCCACTCTACACCTCCTGGCGTATGGTTTGAGCTGCGGGTGGCGGGTGACATTTTCGTGGAAGTTTCGACGGTCCCTCAAAGATCTGAGCGGGCGAGCGAGGACACTAGCCCACCACCTTTAGTGTTGTTAAATATTGAACGCGGTTTTCGCTCCACAAGTGACTTGCGTTTGGGGTGATCAGCGAGATCGTGTGCTCGCCGTCGCAACTTTGCCTACGGTATTTTCAGGGATACACTTAAAGCAAGTTATAAGCTAATTAGGATGTGCTCGCTATATATGCGCTGAGAGTGATCGGAAACCACGATGTGCATCGCAAACCTTCTATCGTATGCAACTGCTGTGTGACTTATTGTTCTCTCCTGTCCCAATGCTTGTCTGCAGTCCATTGTCCCTGCCATGGGCTCTTAGTTGCTGACAAGTTGCTTATGTGGTTTGCCTTTTTGCGATTGTGCAGTGTGGAAGAGATGCCTTTTGGTTGACAATATTAATTGATGTAGTTTTGGTCCATGTATATCATAAAGTTAGCTTTATATTTTTTCCTATTGTATATTTTATTTCTCTGTTTCTTTGTGGACTTTTGATATATAAGCGATGTGTAAGTCTAAGTGCTAGTGTGCCTATTGATACCTAACTGTGGTGACTTGTGATATTATCTCCGTTTTTATAGTACAATTAGTATTAAGTTGGGTTATTCTTTCTTTAGCTTATTACATCGGGACTGTGTTTTGATGTGATAGTATCATTGGCGGCTAAAAGACCCTGTCGCTTATGTATATCTATAGCAAAAAGAACGCTCTGTGTTATTTTATTACCTAATCAAGCATGCATAGATACCTTTCTGGTTGCTTTGCGTTTGTTAAAGAAGTACGAGATATTATTCGAGGTCGGTTATTCCAACATTCGGCCTTTTATAATGGTAGTTATCTTTCTTCTTTTAATAGGGAAGTGTATTTGTTAATATTGTTCGGAGAGGTTTGTTTCTTACGGCCTATAGATGTGATATAGTAATTAGGTAAATCGAGCTTTGGGTCTGGTGATATTTGTGAGAAATTTCAGTAGATTTTCCATATCTTAGATATGTAGTTATATTGGTCTTGATTTGTTACAGTTATTATTTTATTTAGAGTGTTATGATGTTTCCGATGGTATTTACTTGTATTTTTTTTTATGTATAATTACTAGTTATTAAAATATTATTTAAAATACGTTATATGATATAAACATTTGTTTTTTTGAGTTAATATTTTGATGTAACTAAAGTCCAAATAATACAAGTTTAATTATACTGAAAATTTAATTTCAAGTTTTAATATGATTTTGGATTGAAGTATTTAGAAGAGATGTTCATTTTATAACAATTGATTATTGAGAATTAGAGGAATATATTTTGGGGATTTAATTTCATTTTAATGTATTGTTGGGTGGTATATGGATATTATTCTTATTAATTATAAATTAGTAGATTTAATTACATTCTTTGTTAGTATATGTAATAATATTATTTTAATAGTTTATTTTAATCTTTTTTTAATTTTGTAATTATATATTTTATTTTTAACTCTTATTTTTTGGTCAAAAAGAAGATAAGTTCATAAATGTGTAGATTGTTTAATATTGTAAAAAAATTTATTATATTAGGGGAATTGGTACTGAATAGGTACGAGATATGTGAGGTGGGGTGAGGAGAGGAGTAAGAAATATATAATAAATATTGCGGTGTTGGTTTTGATTTAGAAATACGATCTGTTTTTTCACATTTCGCGTCGGGAGGGCGAGGGCGATTTACGCTTGCACCCGATCGGTACGGTGAGGTCACATAAACGTGTCAAGTCTGGCGTACAGATTTGTGAAAGTTGCGGATTAAGCTCTCTCACCTATCATACTTTTCGGAATGTTTTGCTCTCGTCTTAATGTTTGTTCTTTTGGCAGAGGGGATTGGTGCGTACGGACGGGTGGAGGCATTTGGTCTGCCACTAGTTTTGTCCTTAAGGGCGGTTCGTACTGGAGAAAGTTCTCGGTGGACGGGTTCTGAGCTGAACAATTTTGTTCCAGGCCCGCTGGAATATTGTTTGTAAATATTAAATATTATTATAAGTAGGTAATAGAAGGTATTACATTATCATGAGTATACTACGAATGCTGAAGATCAGGTATGAATAATGCTCATATATGCCTCTATAAAGTTTCCTAAAAGTTTCTAAATTCTAGTGAATTTTGAAAAGATGTATGACATATAATAATTAAATTTGTTGGTTTATTATCCGTATTTATTTATTCTTACTTAAACCGAAATATAAAAAGATTTCGCATTAAGTAATATAGAACAGCTTATTGATCTTTGATTTTTATAATTATGCTTGAAAAGATTGTTGAACTAGACAATTGAATATTACTTTCTTATTTTGGAGAAGATTCGTATATTAGGGATGGTAAGTTTGTATACTTTAACAGATTAGGGTAAATTAATTCGTGGGGATATGGCAAGAACGGGATGCAATTTTGTAATAATAAAACTTTTACTGTCTGTGTTAACACAATTTTATACGGGATTGTGTGGGAAGATTCATCAAGACGCAGATATTTGTGATTGAAAAGAGACTATATTGACAGGGGGATTTTTTTTTTCTGTATCATGGAGTAAAAAATTAACTCTATCAGTGTGGGTCGTTTTCTAGTGCTTAAAAAGGTAAAAACTACAGATGTGGTGTTTTTATGTTGCAATTTACTCATATAATACTAATATTGCAGGAGATTACTTATAATTTAGGCTTGTTTCTATTTTTTAGTAATGCGATTGTGAATAAAGAATTGATAGGTGACTATTATAATATAGGCGTGGATTACTATGAAGCGAGAAAAATGAATGAGACGAATATAAGACTTGAACGTAACGTTAGCACATAGTGGACTGGAATACTGCGTTGATGAGTAGGTGGTGGCGACCTTATTTAACGAAAGAGGTGAGCAGGTGTTTGGGGTATCACATTATATGGACTATGCATATATACGGGGGGATTTTTTTTTGATTTTAAATTATAATGTAATAGGCTTCATATGGAAGTTTATTATTATGAGAGGTAGGGTAATTTATATTGAGATTTACATATGGAGAATTTCAAAAAATAAATAAACCTTAGTAAAATGATGTGCTCATCAATCTGTAGTTAATATATGGAGTGGAAATGTAGATAGATGGAAGATTTCAATAGCCATTAACGAGTGTCATCTGTTACGGCTTTGTTATTTGTCAGGGCTCTCATATGTGGTTCTTTTTTGTATAATAGTTGTTCCTGCCGTTGCTTTTTTTGGGTTATCAGATTTCAGCGCAGGATCCCCTAAACTATAAATGTCCTTTAATGGCTGTACTTATACAATGCATAGGCTAGCCTTGAATTCTAGACTTGTAGGGAACCATAGAGTGATCTCAATTCTATGGGTCTCTCACTTTTGATTTGATCTCGCTTTTTTTTGCTTCATTTCATGAGGAAACTGCTTCTATTTCTCTCATCATTGCTCATACAGATGCAATGAATCCGATTGTGCTCTTACTACATATCACAATCATAACCGCGTTCTGGGCTCAAAGCTATCAATTCCATGCCACAAAACCCTCTAGAAACTCCTAACATATGTTTCTTCTTCTCTCAGTATTGGTTGGGTTTGCCTTCAACTTTCGTCGATATTACGATACTCATATACGTCGCTCTCGCTCTCATTGTCTATGTTGTCTGCGGTGCTGAGGGGAGTCTAGAGGCTTGGTATGCGGTGAGTAAGTGTAAGTTCGCTGGGGGAGCTGCTCATGATCATAGGGCTTCGTCGAGATGATTGCTCTAGAAAGGTCTATCAGTACCCGAGTGAAGCTGGTTGGCTCGATTCGAGGGATGTAGCGGGACACCTTTTGAGTATTTGCTCTCGGGTTTCATTATCAGGGAAAATAGACGTGTACCACAGTGGTGGGTCCTATGCGCCTTCGTCTGCTCGCTTTTGGCTTTCTGGTTTTTTGTTAGATTGCGATTTCGGGGTTTGTCCAGATGGTTCTGGTGGCGTTGTCGCATTTTTCCTGTTATCTCTCTCTGGGGTGGGGGTTTCAAGATTCTTGGCGTGTATGTTCAGGCGTACGCCCCAGATTTCTCTCTTCTTATTTAGGCATGTTCATTTGCAGATGGATGGCTTTGAGTTTGGGCTGCAATATTCTTGACAAGTTATTCTGTCCTGGGAATGAGTGTGGGAGGTTGCTATAACCGGGGGAGCTTAGTTTTTTCTTATTGAATGGTGTAATATGCTCTGTGTTCAGGGGAGTAGGGGTTGCTCATGAGCCAACAACTTGAGTAAATTGCTTGCATCCCATTGTTTAGAGGTATTATTGTGTGTGAGAAGAAGTTTCATAAATGTAATGCCTAAACTGGCTATAGGCTGGATGGTTGTTTCATCTTGATGCGTGCGAATTTGTGTGGACGTCTATTCACATCCCTCTCATTTTGATCCTCTTGATGAAAGACCATGCTACTTTACTGGGAGCCTAGGTGTGGAATTGGATTTGATGCGGATAAAATATTCGTAATCTTTTGAAATATAGGACATGACTATGTGAATGAAGCTTCATGCGCTATTTGATAAGGTTGCGGCAGATATTAACGAGATTTCGCCCTTATTGACAGTTGTTTCTCACAGCAAATTATAAGTGAGGTGGTCAATAATGGCTGGGTTGATATCGTTAAGTGTCCAATGGTATTGGTCCTATTAAACTGCCATTGTCGCTAAATAATTTGCTGCTGAATGCAAATGTGCGAAATCATTTGTCTATTTTCAAGTAGGTATATGGCATAATTGTCTCCTGGGTTGTCTCTTTTGTCTGTTCTTAGTTGTCAACATATAAGGTAATATTTAGCGTTATCATGGAAAGAATTGCCAGTTGAAGTCAAAACCAGAAGCATAGATTTGGAAGTACATTTGGTGCATTTGAAGTTAGAAAGCTTTCATTACTCTGGGTAGTTGTTTGGATATGTAGGGGGAAGTAGCTGAGTGTTATGATTTGTGCATACACACTATAACTCATGGGATTACTGAGTATTGCGGGGAAGTAATGACTTATAGAAGAAAAGTAGTTGGTTGGCTCATAGTAATACTAGACTAAGAAGAGAACGTTAGTTTGCCATCATTATACAGTTAATTTAACACAATATTTATAGTGTGGGATCGATGGGTGCTATGCAACATAGGGCGATGGAGAACTAGTTAATATTTCCTTTGGTTTGGAGCATATCTAATTACTTCTACATGGAGATGTTGTAGTACATTCTTGTGGAGAATAGGTCCTCTTTAGCAATTAGAGGAGTTTCGATAGAGAGGAGAGTAATGTTAACTGAGGATACAAGGGACTGCCTGGCCTTTTTCTATTAGCTTTTGGGGTAATTCAGGTGGTTGAGTTTTGATGGATCAACGAGAGAAGTGTGTAGTTTTTAAACTATTTACTTCGGTAAGATATTAAGAATTATTGACTAGATTTAAAAATTCCGCCCCCCCCAACGTTTTTGCAAAAGTGGCGAATAATGAAAGCCTTATACTTAGAATATATATTTATGCGTCATAAAATTTTACCAATTAGTGCACAAAAGGTTGCATTGAGAAGAGAGCTGAATTCATAGTGCTATACTATGATATATTACTGTATTGTATTCAAATATTTTTTTTAGCTAAACGGCTATGCAGCCAAAGTGTAGGTCATGAATATTACATCTGGACCATGTAGACAAGGAGCTTCCTTCAAGTAGATTCAACTACATTAAAAGCATCTAAAGCATTCTTATGTTGTATGAAAATTGAAGAATCAACTACGACATAGATGAAATCAAATTCTTGTCCTTGGAAACAAGCACAACTTCCACGCCTAGGTCTTTCGTGGAGCATTAGGCCAAAAGGCGAAGCATACATCTATCGTGAAATCAAATTCTTGTCCTTGGAACAAGCACAACTTCCACGCCTAGGTCTTTCGTGGAGCATTAGGCCAAAAGGCGAAGCATACAACTACGACATAGATGAAATCAAATTCTTGTCCTTGGAAACAAGCACAACTTCCACGCCTAGGTCTTTCGTGGAGCATTAGGCCAAAAGGCGAAGCATACATCAATCTCTTTCCTTGGAAACATTTCTTCTTTCTGTCTCCAGGTCAATTACACATTGTTACTGAACCTGTCTTAAAGCTGATTTTGGGTTTTATGACAACTTTTCTTTCAACTGGAAATTGATATCGATTGTGCAATTAGTGCCCGACTCTCAAAACTGATATGCTGAAATCTGTCCTTAAGTTTGGAAAATAGCTTCCATTTGAAACCACTACCATCTTCTAAGTGCAATGTTCTGAGGGACCCATCTGATGGTTGTATAGATTAGGTAAAGTTGGCAAGGATAACTTCTCTTTTTACTGGAACACTTGTCACTTCTTTTGTTCAGACACCAGAGACTACTGTTTAGTTTCTTTTGTCTCCTTGAATGCTCTAATTTTGTCAGATATTGAACTACATTAGTTTCATTTTTCATCTTAAAATGTTGTAATTTAATTGCAACGACCCATGTAATAAATTCCAGAAATCCTGACTGAAAGAGAAATATACATTAGGTATTGAAATCTTAAGATGTAACTGTAATTTGCCAAAATTCCTAGTTCATTGCAGTACCAAAAGGACCTTCAAGTTGCCGGCAGCTAAAAGTTTGTTCTAGCTGATATTTTTCAGTTTCTTTTCTTGTTTTCTTCTAGCATAAAGTTCTACATGCTGAACCATATTCTCTTGTTAATAGGTAGCCTTTTCTTGGATCTGATAACTAATATTTTACTTATATCAAGACAATTAGAAAAAAGGTGTGGATCAATTCCTGGAATCGGTATTTTCTATATATTTTTGTTGGAATCCTAGCCCTTGAATCATTGTTGACATATACCATAATATGTATTTAGTACCTTAGTATTTTCTCTCCTGCTGAATCTGATTGATATGATAGCCTCTAATGGCAGTCATCTTTTCTGTGGGGATACTTGATATCACCTATAGCTGGAGGGACTCTGGTTGACCGTTATGGTGGTAAAGTAGTCATGGCTTGGGGGGTGGCTTTATGGTCTCTGGCTACTTTGCTCACTCCTTGGGCAGCAGAAACATCATTGTTGACTCTACTTGCAATGCGGATGCTACTTGGCATTGCAGAAGGTGTTGCTCTTCCTTGCATGAATAATATGATTTCAAGGTACCTAGTAATTATTTCCTTAAATATTCGGATATTGTACAATATGATGCAAAAGTTTGCGAAACTAAAACACAAAGATGAATAACTACTTGACTTTTGTCGCAGATGGTTTCCTCGAACAGAAAGGTCGAGGGCTGTAGCACTTGCAATGGCTGGATTTCAGCTTGGAAGTGCTATTGGGCTTACACTTTCTCCGATTATCATGTCACAGGGTGGCATGTATGGACCCTTCGTTATATTTGGATTGTCTGGCTTCCTTTGGGTGTTAGTTTGGGTTTCAGCAACCTCAAGCACTCCTGACCGGAGTCCGCAAATATCAATGCATGAGCTAAGATACATACTGAACAGTTCATCAGTACCCTCCCTGTCGAAGAACCAACCAAAGACAAGACAAGGCATTCCCCCTTTCAGGCGTTTGCTCTCTAAGCTACCAACTTGGTCTCTAATTATTGCAAATGCTATGCACAGTTGGGTAATATATCCCACTTCCTTTAGAATTTGGAAAAAAGATCTGCTATATCATCTATTCTAAGTAATTATCAGAATACCCCAAATAGCATTGCTCCTGTGAAATTTGAAGTCATAGTTGGCTTGGTTTGACAGGTTTTATACACCACCAGGTCTTGCCAGATTATCCTGTACTGATGTTAGTTTTTTCTCTTCATTCATGTAGGGGTTTTTTGTCATTCTTTCATGGATGCCAATTTACTTCAAAACGGTGAGGTCATAAGATTATGATTAGAAAGTTAACTTTAGTTTATGCCCATGGAAGTTAAGTTTCAAGGAAAATTTCTTATTGCAGCTATATCATGTTGACCTAAGACAAGCTGCGTGGTTTAGTGCTGTTCCATGGAGTATGATGGCTCTCGTAGGCTACGTTGCTGGAGTTTTATCAGATATGATGATTCAAAGTGGGATAAGTGTGACATTGACTCGTAAAATCATGCAGGTCTTACCTGTTTTTCCTTTGTGTAGGATATGTTTCCCGGCGCCAACCCCACCCCCCTCCAAACAAACAAAAAAGAAAAGCAACCAAAAACAAAGAAACAAATGGAAATCACAAATTTATCTGATTTATTTAATTACCTGTATGTTGTTTGCATAATCTGCAAGCTAATATTGTGGTTGGATTGTAATATTCTTTAGGATGGCTCGTAGGATTGGTGTGTTACCAATCTGAAAATCTTCCCGTCTTTCTATTATCTGGCTCAATCTCATGCTATCTTATAATACGGTATGTACTGATATCTCCTTTCTAAATTATTGGCAGTCGATTGGATTTATTGGTCCTGGCTTGGCTCTTATTGGTTTAACAATGGCAAGAACTCCATTCATAGCATCCGCTTGGCTTACTTTAGCTGTCGGGCTGAAAGCATTCAGTCATTGTGGTTTCCTTGTGAACCTTCAGGTTTCTTCTTTGTGCAAGTTGTTTAGTTTTTAGAGCAAATTGTTTTAGCTCTTTTAACATATTAGCGTGTTCTTATGTTGCCAGGAGATTGCCCCACAATACTCTGGTGTTCTACATGGTATGTTCTCTGTTTCATTGTGAACTTTCTGCTGAAGGATTTAAATTCAATTGAACTCTACATCTTATGGCCCTGCCCTCAGTAGAGAAAATAGTGTGAAAGTTGATCACATAGAAACCCATGTACTTATAGACAGTATCCATCACCTCTTGCCAGAAGAATAAATCAGAAACCACAGAAGAAAGCAGAAAAATATTGGGTAACTACCATGCATAGTTGTAAAATCAGAAATTTCTATGCCTACTGGATTTACATGTCAAAACTGACGCAATGAAATTCTTCATCTTGGGACTTGCATTCTTGTGAAGTGGGCTGATGAGATTTCTATTTGAGAAGCCGAGGATGTATGTGCAAGTAATTGGTAATTTTGGACCATGATGGCACTTTCTTGTCGTCCCCTACTGCCTTTATAATAGGATTGTCAGAGAATTTTCTGCTATGCAAGAATACAACCAAGGAAGACTCCAGAATGATGAAACCCAAGCCTTAACAAAGTTAAAGAAAGAACTTACAGAGCTTCCAAACTCGGTTCATACTACTGGAACCTGGCTGGCTGCTGCTGCCTTTACTATTTAAACCTCTGTACATGCTGGGGAAGCTGGTATGAATGAGGGTGTTGGACAGATAATATATTTAGATATACACTACATATAAAAGTGTGAATTTTACAGGTTTTAGTAACTTAGTGCTTGTTATATAAAAGACATCTATGCTCTTAGTTAAGTGCTCCTAAGTGTTTTATGTGAAAATGAAACCATTTAGTGAGAGGACACTATTAGATTCCTATGTCCTCTATGCTAATAATTTCTCAACTAAATTGAAAGACTATAGATAAATAATATTCAATATAATTTGTGTTCAACTGAAGAGATCTGAAATACTTTAAAAGATATTTATTCACTAGGATAGACAATACAAAGTTGATGGTAAGATTCTACATGAATTTCATATTAGCTTATTGATAATAGACAACTTAAAGCTACATAATTATATGTTCAGGTTAAGTAATAGGTTGGAGGTTAATTTTGTAAGCGTAAAGCTTAATGAATAGAAAATAAGCTAATATATTAATAATTTAAAAATAAAAATATATTAGTAAATAAACTAGCAAAAGACAAATATTATGCAGTAGGAATAATTTTACAATTTAAGTTAAAACTGGGGAGAAAAAAAGTAAGAAACACAATGACATTTTTATATAAGAATCTGTTGAAGAAAGAAGTTGGCGGATGTGCCAGACATTGCATGAAAAACCAAGTGTAAAATCTATATAAAATCGTTGAGACTCAAATATGATTAATTTAATCAAAAGGCTCCAAAAACAAGTGAAGTGATTTGTTACTGAGGATATTTTTAGTTTAGATTTATTTTTTTATTAAAAATAATGAATAATTAATTTTAAAATCAACCAAAGCTCAATCAATTTAGGAATAAAAATACCTTGTAAATGACATATAGAAAGATAAATGTAATACAGTAAGAATGTGTTAACAAAGCCACCAAAGCTATATTAACATAATAACCATTAAGGAATTAGTATCATAAATGTGAGGTAAATAGTACCCATTTAATTAAATTTAACTAGAAAATTCTACAGTAAGGGAATGTTTGAGTTATCATTTTAACTTTAAAGGTTATCATGGAGGTAGAACAAATAATACATTTCAGACGAAAATTTAAATTTTAAGGGCGAAGTTAAAAAAAAAAATTCTAGTTAGATTAATGTAAGTAAATTATCACAAAAGTGAAGTAAAAAAAAATTTGCTATAAAAAGATAACATTTGTGCCTAATATGTCTTGAGACTAGAAACTGAATATAACAAAATTATTAGTTTAAAGTGAACCAATCCCAACAGATATTATTTGGCCATCAACTTTAAAATGTAAGTTTTTGCATACGAATAGATTTTGAAGTCGAAGAGGTTAAGATTTGAAAAATTGACACTTCGCTTGTTACCAATCATTTTCATAATAAAAATATATCTTTCTTTGTGTATTTATACGCTTCAATCAATCTCTTTCTTCATTTGTTGCACAAATAATTCTTGTTCTTATTTCTTTTCAAAAACTTAATGAAGCTCCTTTAAGATGAAAAAAAGGTCGAATTTCATTCCTTTTGTTTAATCAAGAAAAACTAATTTGATCTAGTTATTCTTAGAAGTATCATAATACGACAAAGTCCTAACGTGCAAATTTATTATTTAATCTTCTATGATTTTTCATTTAATTTATTGAATTTATTGTTTGAGATTGAATATCACATTAACATTACATGCAATAATTTAGAAAAACAAAATTAGAAGTATAAGCAATCAACATCTAAAGAATTAGAATCAGTGCAAAAAACAAAATCATACATCAAGATGATTTTGAATTTAAAAAACTTGAACAGTTAAGAAATAAATGCATTGAATTGAGATATTAACCTACTAGATCTTATAGGAAGTTCAGAATTCCTATGTTTTCTTTAAAATATTCCTTGTAACTGTATGCAGTATTTGTAAAATAATGAAAATCTGTACTAGAATTATAAAAACAATATTATGTATAGCATAAAAATGCTACATCCACCTCTAGACATATGTTTTTGTATATGCATGTGATACTTATTATCTGAAAAGAAGTTTTGTCTTAAGGCTAAATACAGTGTAAAGATTGGATAGGGAAAGAATAATCACCTCTTCTAAAAATATAAAGAACTTTTTCTTCGAAAAACTTAAGAAATTCCACTTATACCCTTTTTTGAAAATGCTCCTTTTATAATCACAACCCTGTCGTTAGATTTTTTTTTTATGGAAAATGCTGACTTCAACAAAAGATCTGGTTAACTTTCAATTTTGTCCTCATTATTCAAAGTTCTTTATATTTTTATGGACCAAATTACTCTTAGCAATTTGAAACTTATTGGGGGTGTAAATGTAATGTCACATCATTAAAAGGGGGGTAAGTGTAGTAAACTACTTACTAGCGAGGTTCTTTATCTTTTTTAATGTATATGGAGTGATGTTGCTGTTATTCTTACATCTGTTGCATAAAAAAATTGTATTCAACTAGTGTTTAAGATAGTAATATAAAAAAGAAAGGGTAACTTACACTCGTCCCCCAAGGTTAGTCCAAAATACATAAACACATAATTACATAACACCTCCTGTCATTTGCTGCCATCTCGTTAACTGTTTGATGACATCACTGAAAAACTAAGTTGAACTCCCAAAATTACCCTTGTCTGAACAGTGTTGGGCGTTGGCAATTTTTTTGGACTACTATACCCTTTTATGTTGCAAGGCATGCAGGGGTCTTATTGTTTTTATGTATTTCTACAAAGGTGCAAATGTAATGTTTTATCACAAACTTGTTATTGTTTACAATTATAGTCTAAAAAACTTTTTGTGAACAAATTACCTGCATCTAACAAATCATGTACTTAATCAAACATGTATCACAAGATAATGATTTGAGACGAGAACATAAACATATGCACTAAAGTAGAAAAATCCACATAGAATGGCTGGTGAATCATTGTGCAACATGTACAACACAACCTAACAAAATTGTTTCAGCATTTTGCTGACAATATAGTTTGCCATCTTTCGCCCTTTTCAACCCACAGATGCAAAAGTATGTGGGATCTATTATACCAAAACGTCACCAATCATTAGCAAATGTCACCAAAAATAAGAAAAAAATAGTATTGACTACCAAGAATCATGCTATCACATTTGAGAGTCCTGGGTGCGTGAACTGGAGGCTAGTCCATGTTGACTGCCTAGAGTTATGGTTTTTGGAAAAGTAGAAGTTTCTCCTTCTTCCTTCCTCTTGTGCTTGGAGCAATAGGTGTATTGCATCCCCTTCTCCTTCCTCTTGTTGTTGTAGGAAGTGCTGTATTGTTTCCCCTTCTTTCCCTTCCTCTTGTTGATCTCCCTATCACTCTTCTTCTTGATGCACTCCCAGCATCCACCACCACTTCAAGATTGTTGGATCCTTCAGCCTCAACACCATACAAAACATATAACACCTAAATTTAATCCAATAAAATCATCATAGGCTAATGAAAGAAGAATAAACCCAAACCTGTTGGGATACTTGAGGTACATTATCCTACAAAACATACAAAATATACATTAGAGGATGCAATAATAGAGAAAGAACACATGTTAATGTAACAAAAATCACCTGTTGAGAACTTTTCTTTGTATGATATGTGCTCTTTGATATGTTCTAGTGTTGTGACCCAATTCAAAGCATCTATTGCACTTGATGGGTCCAGATCTCTTAACAGCTCCATCTTCTCCAACCTTTCTTCCTCTGTTCACTCTCTATGTCGTAATCTTTTAATGGGTGGGGGGGAGTATAGTGGCAGGCTCAAGTGTCAATGGAGGCTAGAATTGAGGGTCAGGAATTGCTGGGATCATATGACTATAAGCTTTCATGTATTTTTCTTCTGAAAAGCTAGGGTGAGTAAAACTCACAAGCTTTTCTCTCTTGTGTGCTATAGCCAGTGCTGCATGTCTACATGGAATGCCTGATACTTTCCAAACTCTACAATCACAAGTCCAAGTGTCTAGGTTCACCGTGTAAAGAATGTTTTTGTCTTGGACCTGAAATTGATTGCCACGACTTGCATTGTCTAGATTTTTCTTTCACTCTGTCCAGTTCTTTCAACACAAATGTGTAACGACATTGTCCCATCTACACCCTCTCTGATATCTTATGTGAAGTCTAATCATCATTTTTGCCCTCAAACCATCAATGAATTTTAAGACAGGCTTAGGCCTAAGCTCACCAACCCAATGATTAAAGGACTCAGCAATATTATCCGTTACATGATCATTTTTCAATGCCCAATGAAAGGCATGTCTTGACTATAATAGGGGTGTTATTTTCATAAGCTAGGTTTAATTCTTTCACTTTATTCATTGCAAAGTTGAAACCTACTGTAGTATATGACCTAGCTGCCAACCAAAAATATTTTCTGAAGGCAATACCTGCAAATGATTTAAAATTTGCAAATATAGAGGCAGCACTTTATCACACAGATCATCCAACAAATCTTTATAGCTATAACTATGACTACATAACCTTATTATTTAGAAAATCATCAAAAAGAAATACAGAGGGGGGGGGGGGGGGGGGGGGGCTAATTAAGCCATATAGAACTACATAGTAAGGGTTTACATACCTTTTCTCCACGCTTCAAGCCACAACTTGACACCCGAGCTTCAACTGCCTCTTCTAGCACTTTCAAATGCGTCAACAATGGAGTTTTTTTTTCTAAAACAATGTCTATGGATTTTGGATTTTGGATTTTGGATTTTCATCATGAGAGAAAAGAAAAGGTTGGAAGACAATAAGTGTTTGGGCGCCAAACACTTTGCTGATAAACTCTCAAGTCTCAATACAAGAGGGGCAAATTTGACCATATAATTCAGATATTTTTACTATTTTTTTACTTTTTATTTATTCTTTTATTTGATCAACTTTAGTGGGGGTAAAAGGGACAATTCATAAAATTTACCCTATTTTCTAACGGTAGGGGGTATCAGTGTAATTTACCCAAAAAGAAACTATCTGTAAAATTAAAATGAAAAATAAATGAAGAATATATCTCAAGTCTCAAAATGTTGCTTAACATTTGCATCATAAGTTATTGGTAATAAACCTAAACATTTGCTCTATAAGTTATTGGTTATAAACCTTATAATATCAATCGCTTTGAAGATAGCGCCAATTTTTGAGATTGTTTTCAAGCTAATGTATTCAGTATTGTAACAATCTCAAGAGAAACCAATTTATCAATTGTCCTTCAATCATTCTCTTTAGAACAAGTATGGTATCTTTAGAAATATATTTTTCGTAATTATAAATATCATTACATCTGCATCTATCACCATTTCGATGTAGATATTGGAAGAAAGGACCCTATAGATGCATCCCTTCAATATATAAAAGTAACAATTCATCCATTTTAAAATATTAATATAACCAATAGATATGGGTAGGGGTGGCAAATGGGCGGGTCAAGTTTGGATCGAGTTTAATTGGGTCGGTGCAAGATGGGTTCAAGTGAATGGGTCAAAAATGGGTTGGGCCAGGTTAGTATAAACCATTTTATTAATTTGAATGTAAAGGTTTCAAAATTTTACACAATAAAACAAAAAAAAGCGATAATATTTGAATTATTGAAAAGGTTAACTACTACTTGTATTACACATTTTTGACTAATGACCATGCACATTGAGATTCATTTGTTAAATTATAAAATAAAAAATGTACTAAGTATCTATAAAGTATTACATTTTACCAGAATAGCTCATAAAATTTGGAACCCATGGCTCTAAACCCATTTTGACACCCCTAGATATAGGGCATAATGGTCATGGTAAATTTTATTATTTAATTGTTTAAAATAAAGGATAAAATTAAAAATTTACCTCCTACGATGAATGCGCCTTTAGGAGTGTAAATACAATTTGTAAGTTTTTCCTGGGAAAAAGTGTAATTTTGCATTTTCAATAGGAGTGTAGGTGTAATTATCCCTGTATGATACATTTTATGGGTAATGTATGTTTATCTTGCCATCATTTTTAATATTTTGGAACATCTTAGCACACGTATAGGCACTGCTAAAGGGTCACTTAAAATACTAAGGAGCATTACTGTTTCATGACACCTAAACTTACAAGTAAATTTTATATCCACATACGAATAGTATCCATAGTTCCTTGCCAAGCAGTTTTGGTAGCTTGCTTACGTCCATTTCTATTGCATATAGGTATATCTAACACTGGTGGGACGCTTGCTGCTATAGTGGGAACAGTTGGTGCTGGTTTCTTTGTTGAATTAGTGGGCTCCTTCAAGGGATTTTTATTGCTCACGGCATTTCTGTATTTCTCCGCAGCTTTATTCTGGAATGTATTCTCTACTGGAGAGAGGGTCAATTTTGATGAAACTGCATAGTGCTCATAGAGTTGATAAGTTCTGCTTTTATAAGCTCGGAGAACTAGGTTTAGAAGGGCTGTAGAAATCAATGAATCTATAACGCTGTTCATATTTTGTATATAACTGCACCAGCACCCACAACACAAGAGATGAATGTAAATAGGAGAGAATTTTGGGTGGTTAGACGAGTTGGCTGTGCATACATTTCTATCCATGAAAAGTCTCTTTGCTCATTGACAAGGCATATGAATTACATACCATTTGTGGGCTAAACTTGCTGGAGTTCTTAGCAAATGAATTAGTTCTAATTTTTGTGAACCTTGTCTATGTGAGCCAAGAGATTAAGCTATCTGATCTTTTCTCATGCTCCTTTGATCCTAAACTTGACTACGATGTCGTCTTGAGCATGGGAGACTGGCGCTGATGTGAATATTTCTTCCAACTTTGTTTTTGGAGATTCAGTGATTGGATTGTCTCTGATTGCAGATTCGTTGAATACTTCTGCTGCTCATGGTATTAGGAAATCACTGATATCGAGGATTTCTACTTCTGATGGATCTCCAGAAATTGACACTGCACTGTGCCAAATTACTTTATCATTTGAAGAAATCCACAAGGCAACAAGAAATTTCTCTCCAGCAAATGAGATTGGTGAAGGGGGTTTTGGAACTGTATACAAAGGGAGACTTAAGAACGGGACCTTTGTTGCAGTAAAGCGTGCAAAATGGGTAAGAAATCAACAAGACTGATTTTTAGTACTCTTGTGTTGTGTTTCTCAATGGACTTTCGTCATATGAATTTGTTGGTGAGCAAAGGGAAGATAAATGTGGGCTGCCAACTTGCACATCATTTATCACTACCTAGCGCCTTTGACATGATAAAATGACAAAATAATGTTGACAGGAACCTTATGATCAATGCCTATCAGCAGAGTTCAAGAATGAAATACTTGCCTTATCAAAGATTGAACACCTGAATTTGGTAAGATTTTATGGGTATCTTGAGCACAGAGACGAGAGGCTTATTGTTGTTGAATATGTCAGCAACAGCACCCTTCGTGAACATTTGGACGGTAGGTTGATCAGCATTTCACCAAGCAGCCTAATGATGGTATCAGTTGTTTTTCAGACTTAAAGCCAAGTAGCATGTAAATGGTTTTAGACGATAGCTTGACGAAAATATTTGATTAATATGAATATTATATCTATTCCTTTTGTTTGTTCTGATCCTAAGGAAAGGCAATGGCTGAGCCACTGAATAACACTTTACATCTCAGCTGATCAATTTCTGCTGCAGGGACATGTGGAAGTGTGCTTGAAACTGGAGAGCGTTTGGACATTGCAATCGATATAGCTCATGCCATTACCTATCTTCACACTTATACTGGTAAAATCACATGTCTTAAATCTATATACCAGAGCCTGTATTAGTTTGCAATTACGACATTTTAATCTGGCAAGTAGACTATATCATCTTTATTTTATCACATCAATATACATGATTAACATGCAACTAAGCTATGCATTTTGTCGTAGCATCCACTTGTCTTTATCTATATGATTTCTGTTTTCCCTGGGGAGTTTAACATTGTTATTCATATCACAGATCCTCCAATTATTCATAGAGACATCAAAGCATCGAACATACTCATCACAGAAAAACTCCGAGCCAAAGTGGCTGATTTTGGATTTGCACGTTTAGCAGCAGAAGATCCCAGTGCCACTCATATTTCTACACAAATTAAAGGAACTGCTGGCTACTTGGACCCTGAATACCTGAGGATGTACCAACTTACTGAAAAGAGTGACATCTACTCCTTTGGTGTATTGCTCGTGGAAATGGTGACAGGAAGACGTCCTATTGAATCCAAGAGAAGTGCAGATGAGAGAGTTACCATAGAATGGGTGAGCAAAAGGAGGCTAGAATATCAATGCCTCATAATTAACTACATATTCTTAACTTCATCTTTCTTTCTGCGGTGACAAGATTTTCTCACACTTGATGGGTAATTTTCCCACTTAGCTACCCCTGCAGCTCTACAAAAATAATGAATGACAATATGAAGTAACGTTATTTTCCTGATGTTATAACTTTTGTCTGAAAGGTGAAGGGACTTGCTAAAAATGGCCGATCAGAAGAGCATGGGACAAAGCATTTTACACGAATCATTTTTGCTATTCACCACTTCCATCTCCCAGCTCATTACTCGTCTTTTCATTATTAAAGTCAAATCATGTTATATTTATGTTGAGAAACCAGTTGCTGCTGTTTCTTTATTATACACTTTGTACTTGATCCTTTATTATAGATCAAATCTTCATGTTGCATTCTTGCTGACATAAAATGAATAAGACGTACAGGAAATACTCGTGGTAGCGCAAACAATGTTTGAACAAGAATGCTGTTTGATGATTTTTGTCATAATTATTGTACCATTGACAGAAAGATGATCCATTATTTTTCTGAATTAGCATGCAATAGCATTTCAGATATCTGATTCTTAAGAGTGGTCTTCCTTTGCAGGCACTGCGGAAGCTAAAAGATGGAGAAATCGTCGTGGCAATGGATCCAAGATTAAGAAGAAACTTAGCCTCAATCCAGGCAGTTGAAAGGGTCCTCAAACTCTCTTGCCAATGTCTTTCGTCATCAAGACTATCAAGACCTTCTATGAGGAGATGTGCAGAAATCTTATGGGAGATTCGGAGAGTTTACAGAGAAAACAGCACCACAAGTGCTTCCACTTCTTCACTCTGCCAAAGTTGTTGAAAGCTATGAAAGTAGCAGCAGAATGTGTTTGGGCTTGAAGACAGTGATAGCTTGATGTTTATTTCAGCATGAGCATGGACTCACATATATCTACTCGCTTCCTGCTATCATGCTACAGTTTCTATCATAATCGATTGTATCGATCATATTTGTGTAGTTGTTGTAAGACTTTGCCTTGTTTGGTTGTGTTTTCACTTTCAATTTTCATATTTTAAAACAGTGATAAAAGTAAAAACATATTTGTTTATACATATTTTTACTACAAATGTTTTACTATCATTCTCGTACCACTAATTATTCTTTTCATATATTTACCTACATAGACATTTTTTCTACCACTAATTTTATAAATTAATACTATTTTTTTAGGGTTAGATACACTTTTCCTTCTCGAACTATTCTTGATGTAACATTTATCCCTTTAAACTAAAAATAATAATTTTCGCGTTTCTGCCCTCCCCCACTAGCAGGGTCTGTGAATTAATGTTGATATACCAACAATTATATTGGGCTATTGAACTTGCCCTTTTTTTTGTTTTTTTAGTTCTTTGGCTTTCTTGATCTGGGTCGTTTCCCATTGTTATGGAGGTTAATACGGAGGTTGAGAATTGGGAATGGTACACCTTTTGATGCTTGATGTACTACCTAACATAATACATTTGGTACTTTTTTGGTCTAATAAAGAATTCTAAAAAGTTTGATTATAATAACAGTGAAGAAGTAGGATTCAGAAATGTTTAGGCTGATCTCAATTTTGTTGATGCGTTATGCTGTCAAACGTGTCATTCTTTTAGGATTGTTTACTTAGATTGGATTTATGTGTGATAGATTCGTTTGTGACATGTATTGAAATTATATTAAAATTGATTAAATTAAATGGATCAATTTTATATTTACTTATATCCATAAAATCATAGATATAACTAATATAATATTTACTTTAGATCATAATTTGGGATTCAGATGTGGATTAACTTGTATCTTCCAAAAACACCCTTCAATTTTTTTTATTAGCACTGTTCATAAATTTTTTTCTTAAAATGCAATATATATACATAATTAAAAATTAAATAATATATAATATTTATATAAAAATTAAATATATAATTATATAATATTTTATATAAAAGTTATATAATATAATTCATATAAGAGAGAGAGAGAGAGATGGACGGTTGAGGTGGCCGGCACCATGCGAGGCGAGCGAGGGGGGAGATGGAGGGACGCGGCCAAGCGAGGAAAACAGAGTCACAAATCAGATCATTAAATTAAGCTTGAGGCGATTTGTGGAGGCGCAACCATGGGACGAAAACAGGGTCAAAAATCGCCAACGGTGAAAACGATGATAGGGGGTAAAGGTGTGAAATGTGCGGCGGAGGAAGGGGCTATCAAGCAATTTTGATGCGCTAGTGGGGCAACGGCTGGTGGTGGTTAAAAAAAGTAAAGAAGGGGGGATGCAACCAAGGGTTAAGGTGGAGAAAGAAATGGAGAGATCTCTCTGGTGGCGGAGAAATCTATGGTGGGTAGGAAGTCAAAATGATCGTCGGTTAATGGGCTTTCAGCCAGCGGTATTTAGGCGGCGAGAGGGGGTTGGATGACGGAGAATTTGAAGAGAGAGGAGAAGCATGAAAGAGGAAATGATGGAGGAAGAAAGACGAGTTGTTGAGCAATAAGTTATGCGTGTCTACAACCTCCTTTGACATAATTACGAATGCTCTTCATTATTTGAAAAATTATAAATATTCCTCTAATTTTAATGACCGTCTAACAATTAACTAAATTTGTTAGGTTTTCATCCATTTTTTATGATGAATTGATCAAAATACACTTGTGGATTAAAAGTTATAATTTTATTTACGTTTTAAAAGGTATATTTTTTTATGGACTAAATGGAATTTTTTTATAATTTTTAAAAATTTTCCATCCATCTCGTTCGATTTTTTCTACGAATTTTTAATTTTTTTAAAAAAATAAAAAAATATAGTAAGGTCCAAAATTGACAATTACATACTTTCATCCAAAAATTACATAATTTCATTAAATATCAGGGGGTATTTATAATTTTTCAAATAACAAACGGGTGTTCGTAATTACACCAAACCTGGAGAGGGTTGTTATAATGTACCCATAAATTATTAATCAAGCACTTGACATGTCAGTTAAGATATGGCAGGCATATAGTGAAATTTTGAATGAAATTAGGGGGCATATATGAGATATAGAGCCATTTCACCAGGTCAGTTTGGGAATGAAATAAATAATCACAATCAACTAGGAAGGCATGATAACTAATACCAGCTTCATGGGCCTGAGAATAATCAGTACATAATCCTAATTTATGTCGGGCTGAGTGGACTTATCACGGGCTTCATCAAATCGAAGTAAACAAAAAATTAAGGCTAAAATGTATAAAATCCCCTTGTGATTTTCAAAATCGGTTGAAAACCCCTTTTTGTTTTAAAAATAAGGTAAAATCCCCTTATGTTTTTTAAACGTAGCTCAATCGCCCCTCTCCGTTAAATTTAACTAACTCCGTTAATTTTTTTATAAAGTAACTGTTATACCCTTACTTAACATAGATTATTTATTATTTTAATGACCGTTGGATCTTATTTGATCAAATATTGATCATTAGATCTAATTAATTAATCACAACCGTTAGATTTTAAAAAATGAAAGGTCTAGATTCAACAAATATTTAACTTATATTATATATAAATAATTTAAAATTAAAAAAATATATAATTATTATATATATTTAAAAAAAAAACTTACTACCCCACACCTCCCCCACCCCCTACCACCCCACCGGCGGCATAAATCTTCAAATCATCGGATCTCCGCAAATTCTTTACCAAAATGAGTGAGGCCGATCTAGTTAGAATTATCTTGAAGAGACAAGTTTGATGGTGGTATTTTTCGACCGAGATTCCTCCGAATGGCGACTAATCGACGAAAAACAGGTTTGGCGGTCGTGGCTTGAGCCTAGTCTTCGGTTGACGAAGACTCAAATTGAAGGTATAAAAATATTTCTCTTGAAGAAATGATTCGAATGGCGGTCGAAAACACGTCGGGACGGCGCTAGAAACTTAGAGAGAAGTTTCCGGCAAAAAGGGCAAAAAATGCATTTTTTAGCCTTAATTTTAATTTATTTAATTATTAATTATAATTAGTTTTATTTTTTAATTAACTTAATTATTAGATATTTAATTATAGTTTGATATATATATTAAATTTCTTTTTTCTTTAAATATATACAATAATATAAAAATATTATTAGTAAAGTAATGTAATTAATAAAATATTTAACGTAGATAATAATTTAAATTTAGTATATTATTTAAAATACTTTTATAAATAATATATTAATATTTTTTTATAAAATTTAGTGTATTATTAAATATTTTTACCTAAATAATAATTAAATCATTAATATATAATTCTATAATTATTAATATATTTAATTAAGATATTTTAAATTTGAAAAATAAATTTACTATATTAATTTTTATACTGTTATTTTAATTTAAAATATAAAACTTTAAAAATTTATATATTTTTTCATATTTTTAAGAAAATTTATTTAAAAAATATTTTATTTTAGATAGATGAAATATAAAAAAAGAAACTCAAAACAAGTAAAAAATATATATGTGTAAATATATAGACATCATAGGGGTATTTTTGTTAAAAAAAACCCAAATAAGGTCAAAAACTCAGCAAAAACACCCCAAAAACGCAAAAGGAGCGCGTCTAACACACCTTCCATTAATGATTAACAGAAGGGGTGTTTTTGCTGAGTTTTGCAAAACACAAGGGGTTTTAGCCTATTTTGAAAACATAGGGGTTTCTTAGCTATTTCAATGAAACACATGGGTTTTATACATTTTAGCCAAAATTAAATCTGATTGTTCTGGATATCAAGGCCAATACAACCAAGTAAAGGAGCCCTTAATAGTAACATAATCTTCTGATGTTGGGATTGAACTGTTATACTAGTATAACATCCAACAAATTTGAATATATATATATATATAAAAGAGGGAGAAAATATCGGCTTAGATTTGATCGGACGCAACATTGGGTCTCTTTGGGTCTTGAGACCTATTAGGTCTTGACTTGGGTTGGATATGGCCTTATGTAACTGGAGGACAAAATAAAAATCTTCAATAACTGCAATCTCTATCTTTTACTGATAATATTCCACTTGGAGGACAAACCCTACCATAAGAACCTTGCTACAAGACTCCACGCACAATATAAACACAACACATTCCACTATCACAGCAAGCCAGAGCATCAATCCTACAACACAAATATACGGGAAAAAGATGAAACTATGGAAGACAAATACAAAACGTTCTACAAACAAAAACGCACGACCTATACTCAACATGTTTATTATCCATCGTGGATAGGCAATTGAGATATTCCACTAGCAATATATACAAGCGATATTGCACAAGTTCGCATACCACGAAATGAATTAGAGCGTATCAAATAACTTTGAGAAAAGCTTTAACTGAACAAACTATAGGACATACCAAAATTATTTCAAATGTGGAAGCCCATCTTGCTAGAATCTGGAGAACAAAAGAAAAACCATGCATAATGATTCTAGGGAATGGCTTCTACATCATAGGAGTCCTAACCCAGATGACTACTTTCTTGCCCTAGTTGGAGGCCCTTGGTACATCTAAAACCATTATCTTTCTATGGAGCAAGGGGAGTCCAAGTTTCAATACCCAAAATTAGACGCCAAAACCATTTATGTTGGATCCATACTCCCCCCCCCCCCCCCAAAAAAAAAAAAAAAAGAATAGAATATTATTATAAAAATATCTGGTATACCATAGCCCAATAAGTTGTCATCCAATCAAAATTAATGTATATACTACACACTCAATTATGCAAAACTTGTGGCACAATTGGACAAATTGAAAACATTTGTCCTGCCATTTTGTCCAATAAGAAAGGATAATCCTTTCCCAGACCGAACCACTCACACTCAGACAAGTCGGAAGCCTTGAATTCCATAAACATTAGAGATTGAGAGAGATATGGAAGAATTTCAGCTTGAGATTGAGAGAAATCGGTTAGGAGAGTGTGTGTGTGCAGTTGTGGAAGAGTTGGAACGAAATCAGGAGAAAGGAAGGAAGACCTAGTCAACTAGGTAACTTCTCTATCTCCACCAACTTCCCATAAACTTTCCTACAAAGCTAGACAACTCAAAAGTCAACTCAACTAGATGATTCGGCCTTGGATAGCAGCATACCTTGCCTACTTATGATCTTAAAAGCTGAAAAGGAAGATTTCCATATAGAGAGAAAGATCCATTGAATGACCTCATTATAAATTCGAGTTCAGCATTTCTGCTAACCTTAGCAGCCGATTTTTGTCTCTTCATACAATGTAAGTTGAAACTAGACAAGATCAATATTGGCAAGGCTTGGTGCATTTGGTCCTGGCTCGATTAATTTATTCCAACAAATTAAATTGAGTCTAATAACTAATTCTATTAGGCTTATTATTTAATTTAATTAAATAAAATACCCAACATAGCTCAAAATGCACTTAATTAATCAAATGAATCTGATCTACTTAATTAATTTAGCCCGATCAAAATAATTAATCCAACTAATATTTCTAAACCCAATTCTAATTAATGAATGCATGAAGTAGATCGGCCAGGAAAGCAAGGCGGAAACGCAAAAAATAAATAATTAACAAAATCAAAGCGTAAAACCCTGATCAAGGGATGTCTCTGTTGGAATTGATAACCAAAAGCCAATTGGATTGGCTGTTTTTCATTCGACAATCTTTATCAAATAATATTAGATTGATGAATACGGTAAGAATTCATCAAGATGGCAATATATTTCGTTGTGTTTACCACTGATATTGAATGGGGTTTCAATGTCACAACGAAATGCCCACAAGTCGAAAGGTTAAACCTATGAAGTTGAGCTGCACATAGGTTTGGCTGCTATGAAACCAACTCCTGAGGGTCGGTCTGAAATGTTCCAAGTCGAGGACATCGAGACTAGGAATCGAGGGTCTTATGGAGACTTCCACTAAGTACTGCAGTCGTGTTTCATCGGTAGGACAAGTAGGTCGTCTGTGCAGTTTTAGTGGGTTAGTTGGCAAGTTAGTTAACTAACTGAAGTGGCTCGCAGAAATCGTCATATGAAAGTCTCTTAAAGCTTGGTCAGTATAAGTGGGATTTCCGATTCCGATAGTGCGAGAATTAGTCCTCTGACTTGAGGAATTATGGCAGTCACGTGCGTACGAAGACTGTATCTTGGATATGGTGACCGTTGGCTGTGTCGTGAAGCATGGTCATCATAAGCCTTATCCAGTGCACTTGAAGTATGTAGAGGACGGGGATTCCAAGAGGATCTGTCCCCTGTCAGTATATGACAAAGAGTTCTCTCATGCAAATTGAGATAGTTTAGACTCTAAAAGTCTTTGGCCAAAGCGATTTATCGATTAAGGATAGGTTTCCTAGATCGGATTAGCAGAGTAAACGCATATCGAGTGTTAAGCATAGTTGTCTAATCAAGGAATATAACCGACACCCAATTCCATGCCCTAGACTAAGGTCAGGAGACAGTTAACAGTAGGACCCTACTCGTGTGGATTCAGAGCCTAAATGTTCACGCCAACATTAATCCAGTCTCTAGTAGCATGGATTGTTGCTAGACGACCACCCATGTAACGGGTGATTTCTGATTATGAGATAATTAGAAGTAATTAATTAAATTAAATATAATTAATTGTGTTGGTCACATACGCCCAAGTCTATCTGAGGGTGAACCTTAAGAGTCACACCCTACCACTATAGTGGGATGGAATTAATTTGGAATTAATTCTAGAAGAGTCGAATTAATTTAATTGGTTTGACCTAGCAAGACTCCTACATTTAAAAACCACCTCTAAGCGACCTTGTAACCAAGTTTGGTGCATCCTAGGCACCAACTCGGTGACACACACTCCAAGGAGGCGTTAGGCTCCTCCTAAAGCTAGCCAAGATCCAACTAAGGTCTTGGGCTTGTATTTCAATGGACCAGGTTTCATTAAATAAAATTAAATCAAGCCCACGTCAAATGAACTTTAATTAAACCTAGTTTAATTGTAAGTCCAATATTAAAATCCCTTAATCCAATTAAGAGATCCAAGCCTTTTATCTCTCCATCAATTTACGTATACAATTCATAAATTGGACCAAGCCCAATAAAATTAACTTAATTTTTAATGGCCAACTTAAAATTCCAATTAATTCAATTAATCAAATTTGAAGTCATCCATCCAATGGAATGGTCTAAATAAATGATCCAATTATTTATTCTCTCTAAATTAATTTAATTTAATTAATTATGATCTTTTGGAATTAATTCCAAATTAATTCCATCCCATTATAGTGGGTTGTGATTCTTTAGGTTCAACCTCAATTAGACTTGGGAGTATTTCCAACACGATTAATTAAATTAAATTAAATTAATTACTTTTTTTTTTAGTATTTCATACCTAGAAATAACCTGTTACCATGGGTGGTCATCTAGCAACAGTCTATCACACTAAAGACTAGGTGAATATAGATAAATATTTAGGCAACCAAATTCATACGAGTATGGTCCTTCCATTAACCGTCTCTCGGCTTTAGTATAGGGTATGACATTGGGCATCAGTTCTCATCTTGGACTAGGCATCTATACTCAATAACTCGAGAACAGCCATTTACCCTACTAAATTATCACGGGAAAACCTATTCCACTTATTTAGTTGCTGTGGCCACCGATTTTTTAGAAAAACGTATCTTAGAGCGTATAGGAGATTCTACTGTTATGATTCTGATAGGGGACATATTCTTTCTTGAAAAATACCGTCCTCACTATACGTTCTGACTGCCTAGATAAAATTTATAAATGTCTTTATCTTTCGACAAAAACGTTGTTCTCCAAATCTAAGCTACAGGCATCATGTGCATGTGACTATCATGGTTCCTCAAGTTCGAGGACTAATCTCGTACTATTGGAGCTGGAAATCTTAGCCATATTACATTAAAATTATCAGAAATAGTTTACAAAAGCCTATTCGATTGGCTTTCTGATCACCTATTCTAATAGTGCTTATCAATAACGTTAAGCATTGCTTTAACGTCACAACAGATGCTACAGACCATTTAAATAACTCATGTAGTTGGGTTCCGCATTGGATAATAACTATCAAACCAACTTATGAGAGTTGGTCTGAAACGTTCCAAGTCGAGGACTTCGAGACTAGGCATCAAGAGTCTTATTGAGACTTTCACTCAGTATTGCATTTATTGAATGAGTACCATGTTTCATCAGTAATAGATGTTGGATGTCTATGCAATTTTGTGGGTTAGTTAACAAGGTGATCAACTAACTGAACTGACTCATGGGGATCATCATATGGAAGTCTTGGAGGTTTGGTCGGTATGACTTGAGACCCCAGCTCCAATAGTACAGGAGTAATCATCAGACTTGAGGAACCATGGTAGTCACGTGCACACGATGGTTATATCTTGGATGTATGCAAGAAGTGATTATGTCACACACATGATCATTATAGGTCTTGTCCAGTGCAGTTGGAATGTGTAGCAAGGAAGGTATGTTCCAAGAAGATGATCCATCCCCTATCAGTATGTGACAGTGCTATTCCTATGCACTTGGAGACGTGTTTACGTCTCACAAAATCTATAGCTACAGTGATTGATCAATAGGAAATGGTTTCCTATATCAAGCAATTAAGAAAAATGCATTCTCAAGTATTAAAGCATAGTTACTTAGTCCAGAATGAGAACTGACACCAAATTTCATGCCCTAGACTAAGGCCGGGAGATGGTAGGACCATACTCGTATTGGGAGCCTAAATGTTCATATAGATATTCACCTAGTTTCTAGTGCCATGGACCGTTGCTAGATGACCACCCATAGTAGTTGGTTTTCTTTATCAAGGATTGATCAAGAATGATTAATTAAATTGGATTTAATTAATCAGTAGTGTTGGACACTAGCCCAAGTCTAGCTGAAAGGTGAACCTAAAGAGTCTCACACAAATCATCGTGAAAAGACTAGGAATTAATTTGGAATATACAAGACCAGTGGACGGTTTATAAGTTTAAGGACCTTTGGAAGATTCGGTGAATTAGACTTGGAGTGGAGAGTCAAACTGATCGTAGATTCAAACCCTTCGATTGGATCTAGGTGGTGTGTATTTAGTGAAAATTCTTGAAGATTCTTAATGAGAATGGAATTCTCATTTAGTAAAATTCTTCCTGGAAGAGACGATGTTGAACTGTCTCTGATGAGGAAGAAATCAAACCTTGATTGGATATGGTTCTGTCGGTGTTTCACTGAGTTACTTGGTTCATCTGGATATAGACTTTTGAAAGTTTTTGAGTTAAAAAACATGACATTTTCTTAAAGTAGACACCATATTTGATATGGATCCCCAAGCTTGTATTCTACAAAAAATTTTGAGTGTTAAGATAGTCCTGCATACATCAAGGGATTAGTAGGAGGCAAATTAGACTCGAAGTCTGGTTTGTGTAGGTTTATACAGAATAATGCAAACATCATTTATAATCAAGATTTTCGTTGACTATATTCCAGTTCTTCGAAAGGGACGATAAAAAATGTCAGTACGAGTTTCTGAGTCTGACCGGATAAGGAGAAGCGATGTGGGACATCGATTTGGATAAATGGTTTGGAGCTATAAGATCCAATTGATTTCAAACTAAGTTTGAACATCCTGTATGTGAAATATTTGTTTTGACAAGTTCATGAGGTACATGACTTGGTCAAGAACAAGGTGGAAGGTTAGTAGGAGTTCAATTGTATTCCCAGTGTTTTTGGTGTTAAAACATCTTGATCATTTGGAATGATAGAAAGATGTTATGGAAAACTAAAACACGAATATTATTCATGAAATTCTCCATGAAGGAATTAGATTCCTGTTTTAGCGATAAATTGCCCATGATTCAGTCATGATAGACTGATGAAAGTTTGGATATTTGACATCCCCTATGTCTCTACTGTAAGCAGCATGAGAATGTTGTTTGATACATTAAGTCTGATGTTGTTTATGCTTTAAGCATAATAACGGATATCGACTGTGAACCGACGAGGCGGTAGAAAAAATTGTTAAAAAGTTATCTTTAATACGTGAATAAGGATTAAAGAAGAACTCTTGATGCACATGAGTATGGTAAGTATTCATCCATTTAAATAACCCATGTAGTTGGGTTGCGCATTAGATGGCGGCTATGAAACCAACTTCTGAGGGTTGGTCTGATATGTTCCAAGTCGAGGACCTCGAGATTGGGCATTGAGAGTTCTATTGAGACTTGCACTGAGCATTACATTCATTGGATGAATGTCGTGTTTCATAAGCTAAATAGAAGATATTAGAGAAGGTATTATGGGGGGTACTATTGTCTTGGTTTATACCAATGGCTGAACAGTTTAAGACATCATGTTCACTGATTAGCCAAGTAAATCAGATGGTATTCCTCTAAGGAAGGTTCAAAGCCACAAACTACATTTCCTAATGCAATGACTTCTCCTTTGAAACTCTCTTAAGTGTCTACATGTTCATATGCATTAATTTCCATTCATGTAGGGGATTATTGAAAAATGATGAATGACAAATTAAATAATAAAATTATTTAATAAATTTATTGTAAATTGTGACAAGTGATTGGTTATGATGTGGGACGCATAACAAGCTCGTGACACGTGGATAATGGTTGATGGTTGATGGCGCCCAATCATCATTCAATCGTATTTAATTCAACCGAATAGTTGTGCCCTTTGGTTGAAATGATGCGTCTGTTGGGTAAAACCTTTTGAATGAAATGATGCGTCCATTTGAGTGACATGGTATGTCCTTTGGGTGAAATGATGTATCTATTCAGACGAAAGGTTATAACACTTCGAAGGTATCTTTCTGATCGGACATGACCATTCATTGATACCTTTCCAACTTCTATAAATAGCCCCCCCCCCCCCCCCCCCAATTCATTTCATTCATTCAATCATTTAATAGCATTTTTAAGCAACAAAAGCAGTATGCAAGTATAGTTTTAGTAAGAGAGTTTCAAAGTATTTTTGGTTCATTGTTCTTAAAGTTTCTAGTACTACTATTTTGAGATTTTAAGTTGTTGTATCTTGAGAGACAAATCGCCATTTCCGTGGGCACTAGAGCGGGGCAATAATTGTCTTAAAGATAAAGAGTCTAACTCTTGCATCGACTTCATAATATACAAATCCCGCACATCCTAAATTTCTCCAAACAATATGTTTATCAAGTACTATAAAACATAACTGTTATAATTAGTTCACATATCATCCTCAGTTCTAATTCATATTTGCACAACCCTAAAAACTGATTTCTATTTTTAGTAACGAGTGAGAAAAGAACTGTATACTTGGCCCGACCTGACTGAAATGTAAGGTTTGGACCTAGTCCTCGGTGGGTAGAGATCCCTTCCTGAAAATATTAGTAGAGGAGTGAACCTGGAACCCAATAAGCAAATAACTAGCACTATCTATATATGTAGATCAAATATAGTACAAACAAGACAAAATAAATAATATAGAATATAATTAGTTTAACTCCAACATAACTAACTTTATTACACAACATAACCAACTCATAACAAGGCAATCAATTAAATTCCTCTTTTCCTAGTATGTTTACTAGAAGGTGATATAGTGTATTCTCCACCAATTCAATCTCACCATTTATTATATAATGTTTAAGTAATCCCCTTGACATGTCATGAAAGCTCATCAATCTCATTTCGCATCATAGCTCTTTTCATATCGCGCCATAGCTCTTTTCTTTTTATTTTGCTACATAGGCTAATCAAAACATCAAAGGGTGTTCACATCACAGTTACATTCAATTTCCACCACTCCCTCATTTTCACATATCACCCTTCGTGTAAGCAACCAGTGACGTAAAATCATATAATGACACATTTTTATTTACCAGTACCAACAACACATCATTTAACAAACGTAATACTTCAATGCATTTTTTTACTTCATTTTCACAACATAATCATTCAAATTAAATTTTTCACCACTCATAAATTTCCTAATAAATCAGTTTTAACACGAATCACAGACTTATATAACAATAGTATCACAAGAAAAGAAAGCATCTATATATAACACTAATTATTTACTTACCTCTATCTTACAATGATTTACTAGCAAATAATGAGTTGTTCAATCCTCCACTCTATCCCCAAATCCTATAATAAATTATATCTGTAATTAATATATTAAGAATAACGTAATTTCAAAATAGAATATTGAATGCTATTTGTACAATTTTCAAGATTCTTTTAATTCATTTCTATAGGAACACAAATTTTCATTCCATTTCTCCTAAATAACTAGAGAATCTTGGCTTTCTAAAGATATATACAATTTATCAATTAAATCATAATAATCTATTTTATTAAACCCTAATCTTTTGTAGATACCATTTTCAATAGCAATTCTAGATCAAATTATTTAAAAACTCTCATATTCATTTCAAATAAATTTCATATTTTCTAATATAACTTTATAATGTTTCTCAAGTATAATTTTTTTTTAATTTTCATATCTATTTTCACCAGTTTTTCACTATTATAAAAGCTAATTAAACACCTACCCAAATAATTAAATCTGATTAATCAATCTGATTAAATTGAACATATCAATCATAACAATGATAAAATCTATTAAATTAAGCAATTTAATTAATTAATTATAGCATCCCTAAGTTAATTGAGACATTTACTTAGCACTAATTTATGATTATTTAATTTAAAACTTTTTTATTAAACATTAGATCGAATAGTATAAATTATATTTAATAAAAATACTAATTAAATAATATAATTGTAAAAAAAAAATTCTTACCCGAATGTTCTCGACGAAAAAGTGGTGGTGTGGTGTGGTGTGTTAATGTGTGTGTCTTCCGCGTGTGTGTGTGTAAAGGGGTGTGTGGGTGTGTTTAAGAAGAAAAAATTGAGGGCACCGCCCATCCTCCTATTTTGGTTTTTCTTTTTAATTTCTTAAAAATCTATTTTTAAAATACCGATTACATTCCTCCTTTTGTCTTTATATATAATTTGCTTCTACATATTTTATAAAGCTCTAATTTACTCCATTCAAGTTTTAGTTTAATCAAATTTTGAATCTACGATTTATTTACTAATTAATTAAATTTCATAAATATTTATCAATTAATTCCATAATTATATATTAAAAATTTATGAATATTACACAGTTTACATCAATTATAATTATTATATTTTATTTTGTACATAACTTATTTTATACGTCACGTCAACTATTATTTCTACACTTGTATTTCAAATTCAACACGTGTGAAAAGAAGAATTTTCAAATCAATCAAACTCATTTTATTCTTTTCTTTTTCATTGGAATGAGATGAATTTACAACAAAAGTAGATTACATTAACACATTTTAATTAAGATTAGATCTAATAATACAATATTCATTGGTTTTTGTAAAATTGTAAGTATATCAATGTAGTAATTGTAATTGTAAATACATTTTTTATTCAATTTGTACATAAAGACCTCTTGAAATATATTATACTAACACCCCGCAATAAGCGTATTTATAATTTACAAAAAAAATTTAAAAATATATGAGGTATTTATTAATGAAGCATAGGAATGCAAGTTGAGCTGAGTCAGCTTGCATTCGAGCTCTAGTTTATGTTCGCGCAAGCTCACCCCAGTTTTTTTAATTTTTTATAAATATTATTTAAGTGCATATTCAACATTATATAAAGTTTATATTCAAAATTCACCATATATTAGAATAATTAGTGAATTTATCTCTTATTTTAATTTTATATAATAATAAAATATGATATTTTTATTTATTATTTAAAAATAAGTTTAAGTAACAATTTAGTAAGTTTTGATACTTTTTTATAAATAAATATTAAAAATTCACCATCAATTAGAATAATTTGTTAATATCTCATATTTTAATTTTAGATGTTATTTAGATAAGCTATTTTAGTTTATCTTAAAGCCAAGCTTAATAGGCAATTTAATACGTTTAGATAATTGTTTTGCAAATAAATATTAATATAATGCTTATAAATTTTATCATCACAATTTCAATCCATTACAACAAAATACATTTATTCACTATATATTAAAATTGTTAGTCCACATCACATATTTTAGTTTAAGAGGAAATTAAAATATGGTATTTTAGTTTATATTATCTAAACAAAAAGTTTAATCAACAATTTAGTATATTTTGATATTATTTTTGTAAATAAATATTTAATGTAATCCATATGAATTTTATCGTTATGATTTTAATATTCACTACAACAAAATGCATTTATTTTTAAAATTCACCATATATTAGCATTGCTAGTCAATATATCATATTTTAATTTTAGACGATATTAAAATATGATTTATTTTATTTATATTATCTAAAAGCAAATTTAATCAATAATTTAATACATTTTAATTTTTACTACGATAAAATAGATTTGTTATTAGTTATTATATCCCTATATTTATTTAATGTATATATATATATATATATATATATATATATATATATTAGCTATTTCTATATTTATTAAATAAATAAATCAATCAATTAATTTATTAAAATTAAAATTAAAGATAGAAAAGAAAAGGTATGAAATCAGGAGAGTTAAATGAGTCGGTACTACTGCTCAAATGAGGAATAAAAATTTCGGGTTGTCCTTATGAGGAATTCAAGCCTGAACTGTAGCTGGTGGCCTTTTGAACCATATTGTTGCCTATCTTGTATTTACTCATATATTCTCATTAATTACTATACTCATTCATGGAAAATTTTCTATAAGTTCGGGTAAAATAAAAATGTGATTATGTGAGCTCTTCCTTTCTCGCGCGCGCGAGCGAAGACGGAAAAAATTGCAGACCGTGAAGACGGAAAGAATTGCAGAACTCCGACTCCAGCGTCCGCAAATCCATTGGCACACGACGCACCTCGCTCCGATTCCACCATTTACAGGTATTTTTTCTTTCTTTTTTTTTTTTTTTTACATTTTACAGAAGAAAGCTAGTTTGATTTTAAGGTGTTCGGTGAAATGCCTAATTGAATTTTCAAGGCGTTTGATGAAATGCTTTGGTTGGATTTTTGTATCATGAGCTCGAGCTCAAAAAGCTTGAAAATAGAGGCTCGACTCGAATTTAAGCTCAGATTTTTGGGCGAACTCTACGCATTTGCACACCTAAATTGTCGAAGGGAGATGTTGCATAATTTACCATGCAAACCTCCCTTAACCTCCTATTCAGACTCAATTTTAAAATTTACCGAGTCAAACTTGCAAACTTTGAGGTGAATTTTTTAATATGACACAAATTTTGAGGGACAAAAAAAAAAAAAAAAAGAAAAACACAAAACGGTGCCATTTGCCGTGGGCTAACAACGTAGGATTCACTCGATGTTCCATGAAACTTGGCTTCGTCTTCTCACTCTCCTGCTCTCTAGCAGATATTTATTTCTTTCATAATCTCAATCTCTCCATTATCATCAGCTCTCAATCGTTCCTAACCACAAAACCACGACGATACAAATCCCTTTTTTGCTTTTCTCTTTTTGTCACTTTTCTAAACAGGAAAGAATATCTTCCTTATATTCCTTTCCATTCCACTCTTAAATATCTCGTATTATTCGTAGTCCCGCCCACTATAATTTGTAGCAGAAACGAACCGCTTTTCATCCAGTCGGCTTCCATTCAAATTGGGAAGGGTACATCAGGTAATGTGATTGCTTAGATTTTTGCATTTCTTTAATTTGAAGTTTATGTGATTCACTCAATTTCTGAGGTTCTTGCATTTCGCAGTTTTGTGATTCGCTAGATTCTGCTTCAACATTGCATAGTTTGTTTGTTATTTCTTCACGTATATTGTGTGATTTGTTGCTTCAACATCTGAAATGGTTTTGCGGTGCCTATATCATCAACCTGAAATTGTTGGTGACTTTGATTGTTTATGCAAGAATGAGTTGCTTGTTATGAGATCATGTGAACCTCCTTATGTTGTGGACGAAATATACTATTTGTTGTTCTAATTATTTTTATTCCTTTGTTATCCTGGTCAATTTTTGCAGGTTGTATATCTTCAGAAATTGGTGAAACTACTGAAAATGGCAGCTACAGCAGAGGCAAATGGCAGTGCAACTGCTAAGGCTAAAATTTCAGAGAAAATACCAGCAGTTGCTCATCCACTGGCTGAAAAGTCAACTGAAATTGCATCCAATATCAAGTACCATGCTGAGTATAGCCCTCATTTTTCCCCTTTCAAGTTCGAGCTAGAGCAAGCATACTATGCTACTGCAGATAGCGTTCGTGATCGGCTGATCAAGGTATTATGTCCTAACTAAGTTCTCATACCAGTTTGGTACTTTAAGGGGATCCATATTGTTGATTTTCTGAACTGCTTCACTTGTAATTTTGTTGATTCCAACTAGAAAGGACATGGGGTTGTTTATATGCCTTCTTAAGGGTAGCTAATAAATACTTGTTCTCATGAGAGGTGTGACCTCTCCTTTAGAGGTGAGACTTGATGATGACAACGATTCCAGCAATTATATTCTAGCTTAAGTGTTTATAGTTTGCTGATGAGGGACAGACTTGATTAAGTCCATTTGTTTCCTCCAAAGGGGAAATGTTTTTTCATTTGATTTCTTAAATTGATTCTATATACTGTACTTCTATCGGCGAATCTGCTTATGACTTTATTTGCTTATAATCCTTGCAATCATGCACTTTTTTTCCCGAATTCCAATTGCATGATAGTGTAATTTAGTTCTTTTGCATTTATGTGTCACGTCAGCATCACCTTGCCAGTCTCTTTCAAGGTTCATGCACTGAGCTATAGTGCTATACAACATGAGCTAAACTAAAACTCAAAGATTTACAATATAAAAGCATTCTTTGTATGCAAAAAGTTTTTGTTTCTTAAATACCTTGGCCAACAATTTACTTTGAATATTGTAGAAGTCTTAGTGCTAAAGTTTGTGTATCATGTTTTCCTTTTTTGGTCTAAACTCAGTGAATTGGAAAATTAAAGTTGGATATTGATTTCATTTGTTTTGTGCCAGACTTTTTAACTGCATTTTCAGTGTTTAAATGTATCTTGTTACTTTATAGATTAGCTAAACTATAATGATTGGTATATGATATCTGTTTTAACCAATAGTTCTCTGTTTAAATTTAAGACAGAGGAGTCAGTTATAAGCTGATCTTTCAGCAGAGCCCCCATCAGTTTGTTTGTGTAAACTAGGTTAATAGTCTACAAATGCCAACTCTGATATCACTTTTTTCTGTGAGGATGACCATGTATATATCACATTAAGCGATTGATGCCTTATCTATATTTGAACGACAGACATTGTGTGCCCTGCATATATAAATTGGCCATTATGCAACATACCCGAAAGCTTTTGTTTCCTGTAGTATTTTATGTATTCTTGGTAATAGCAAGCTTTCTTTTGGTGGCAACATAGAATTACATTTCCCCACAAAATAGTAGAAGCTAATTAACAGTTTTCTAAAGTTGCAGGGAGCCTTAATTGGTTCATCATATTTGTAGTACTAGAGTATGATTATATGTTATCTAGGTGCATTCTAAAACACATTCTGTTGTTTTGAATACTTTTGCAGCAATGGAATGAAACATATAGTCACTATCACAAAGTTAATCCTAAGCAAACATATTATCTATCCATGGAATATCTCCAAGGTCGAGCTTTGACCAATGCAGTTGGAAACCTAGATGTGCAAGATGCATATGCTGATGCTCTAAAGCAACTGGGTCATGCACTGGAAGACATTGTGGAGCAGGTAGTTATATATTACCCATTTGCATGTGAAAATTGTTGAATCAATGAGATTATTTGGCAATTTATTAGAAGAGAAATAATGCTACACTGGTATCCTCCTAAATATGTTCCCCTCAATTTGACATCATTCGTCAATTTAACTTCATCTGGCAGATTTTGAGGAGTGATTTTTGTTTTTATGTTATTGTTGTCATCATTGAGCGTGTAATCTATTCGATATTTATGTCCAAGCAGATTGTGAGGATGATTTTGATTAATTGTTGCAGGAGAAAGATGCTGCGCTTGGAAATGTGGTCTTGGGAGGCTTGCTTCTTGTTTTCTTGATTCAATGGCTACCTTGAATTTACCTGCATGGGGATATGGATTGAGGTACAGATATGGTCTATTCAAGCAGCGGATAACCAAAGCGGGGCAAGAAGAAGTTGCAGAAGATTGGTTGGAGGTTTGCTGACACCTAAACATTTTAATACAATATTAGCTCTTTATTTTCTGAAAATTTAGTGAGCCTTAATTTCCTCGTTATTTAATGCAGAAGTTCAGTCCCTGGGAAGTTGTTAGACATGATGTTGTATTCCCTGTAAGATTTTTTGGTCAAGTTGAGGTCCATCCCACTGGCTCGTAAGTGCCACTGCAATATGCTTCTCATTTACTATGGTAGAGTTTTAGTCTCTGGATATAATTCAAATATATGTTCCTTCAAGAAATATATATTCATACATGGGTTTTAATTTTAAAACTGTTTTAGTCGAAAATGGGTTGGTGGAGAGGTCATACAAGCTGTGGCATATGATGTACCAATTCCTGGATACAAAACAAAGAATACTAACAGTCTTCGTCTGTGGGAGGCCAAAGCCTGTGCCGAGGACTTCAACTTATTTCAGTTTAATGATGGAGAGTATGAATCTGCGGCTCTACTTCATTCAAGGGCTCAGCAGGTGCAGAGTTATTCATGCTAAAATCCGAAACATTTTCAAATATGTGAATTTTTCTATTAAGCCTAAATTATCTGATCTTGTATACTTGTACTGTCATTGAATGCTTATACAAGATGTTGATATATGCAGATTTGTGCTGTTCTGTATCCTGGGGATGCTACTGAAAATGGAAAACTTTTAAGGCTGAAGCAGCAGTTTTTCCTGTGTAGTGCATCACTTCAGGTTTGCTAATGCCTTATCCCTTTCTCTAGTGTTACCTGTCATCACTTTCGGTCAAATCTCTGATTTATCTTATTTTACCTGTAAAAAGTTCAGCATTCAAAAATCTTTTTAGCCACTTTGAAATTTATATCGGAGAAAATTCAAGTTTTAAGTTTTAATCAGACAGAGAAATTTTATGATGACTCTTTAGTAGTACTTAGACTTTTCAGGGATGAAATGCTTCAAAAGCCTACTTCCACTATACATCACAACAGTGTCAATTATGAAAGTTCCAACTTGGTTCTATATGTGAATGTTTGGAGCTCTTCCTCCATGTGATTCGGTGTTTGAAAACATTGTCCACAGACCTTTGGCATTACTGACGGTTTTTGGGCTCTGTCGCTGGGAAGATCTCATCTTATTTGTACAAACTATCTAGGAGATTCTTTCCCTTCAATACAGAGTTCACATGTTTTCATTGAGAAATATCTCGCTAAAAGTAATAATGATAGGGAAAATTAGTTGGAGTTACCCTTATATTCATGCCACTTTTTCAGGACATTATTGCCAGATTTAAGGAGAGAAAGGTGAAAATGATGAGATCATGTGGTCTGAATTCCCCTCCAAGGTTGCAGTACAATTGAATGACACACATCCTACTCTTGCAATACCAGAGCTTATGCGTTTGTTAATGGATGATGAAGGCCTTGGATGGGACGAAGCTTGGAATATCACCACTAGGTGCTCCCTGAAATATGTCGTTGTAGATTATTTCAGTAGAATATGGTTTTTAATGCTTGCCTTGTGGTCCTCAACTTGTGGATCTGACGTGTATTCTACAGCACTATAGCCTATACGAACCATACAGTCCTTCCTGAAGCCCTGGAGAAATGGTCGCAAGCTGTCATGTGGAAGCTCCTTCCACGCCATATGGAAATTATTGAAGAAATTGACAAGAGGGTATTTTGTTCTCTAGCTATGATTACTTCTGTACTTGTCTTTGAAACCAACTTGAACTTAGTGTTTATCTCTTGTGCAGTTCATTGCAATGATAAAGTCAACAAGACCTGATCTTGAGGGCAAGCTTCCTGGTCTACGTGTTCTGGATAATAACTCCCAAAAAGCAGTTGTTCGTATGGCCAACTTGTGCGTGTTTCCTCACACACGGTAAAAGTTCTATTCTGCATGTTTGAGTACAAGATAGATATTATGGACTTCTTGGGAATACTTGAAATGGTTCAGAAAATATAATACGAGGATCCAAATCTGTTCTTTCATACAGATATGTTCTTGTTATATGTCTCACAAGCTATAAGAAAACAAGAAGATACCCTTCTTTTTGTTCAAAACTAATATTCACAATTCTGCTAACTGATTTCAATTTTATGCTGTACTCTACTTGTACTCTACTTGTTTTGCCTGTGTAATCTAAATGGCGTCATTAGCTAGAGAGATATGAACGAAGTGGGAAATTACATGATAAAATGATGCTTTCGTCAGTGAATTTGCTTGATGAGGGTGATCATTTTTCACACTCAAAATTCATCCTCAGGGCTCAGACAATTGAATTGTGGCAGCATTTTTCACACTCAAAATGATGCTTTTGTCAGTGAATTTGCATGATGAGGGTGATCATTTTTCACACTCAAAATTCATCCTCAGGGCTCAGACAATTGAATTCTGGCAGCATGTTCAGAACTCTTTATAGGATGAACTACTTAAAGCAACATCAATTTGTTTTATAAGATATGTGATTGTGGTTTGGTACTTGTCATGAATGCTTACAGTGTCACGATTGTTTACAAATTTATTTTCGACGCATAACAGATAAGCAAGTGAACCTTTGTGCGCACTCTTCTTGCAGGTGAATGGTGTTGCGCAGCTGCATAGTGACATATTAAAGGCCGAGTTATTTGCTGATTATGTCTCTATATGGCCTGGCAAATTTCAGAACAAAACAAATGGTATAACTCCCGCCGATGGCTCAGGTTCTGCAATCCCGAGCTCAGTCATATTATCACAAATGGTTAAAAACAGACCAATGGGTGACTAATCTTGACCTACTAGCCAATCTGCGTCAAGTATATTTTTATGATATTTCCCAGTTAATTGTTACTTTGTGTTGATATCACGTCTTACTTTGAGTTTCTGTTTTATTGACTGTGTTTTTCCAAAGTTTGCTGATAATTCAGATCTCCAAAGCGAATGGGAATTAGCTAAGCTGGCAAGCAAACAACGCTTAGCAAATTACATAGTGCAGGTTACCGGTGTGAGCATTGACCCAAATTCTCTCTTTGATATTCAAGTCAAACGCATCCACGAGTACAAGAGGCAGCTGTTAAACATTTTGGGTGCTGTCTATAGGTACATGAACTTGAAGGTGAGGCAACATCCTGTTATCCATGGAGTATTCTTAATGAGATGCATTTCTTAAGCAATTGTTTGAGCCTGGTGTTGCTTATCTAGTGACATCAGGTACTCTTCAGTCATTGTTGTTACCACATGCTTTAAATTAAGCTCCACGCCGGCCACAGAAATGATTTGTATTTTCCTTTTCCATAACCGTGTTATTACTTCAATTGTTTGCAATTTGCCTTTATAATCGATAAACTATTATGCTTAACATAGTCATTGTCTTATAACATATTGTATTACCAATGCAGGAGATGAGCCCTGAAGACAGGAAAAGAACAACACCTCGTACCATCATGATTGGAGGAAAAGCATTTGCAACATATACTAATGCTAAAAGAATAGTTAAGCTTGTAAATGATGTTGGTGCTGTTGTTAACAATGATCCAGAGGTCAATAGCTTTTTGAAGGTAGACTTCCTCTATATCACTAATTCCATTTTGCATGTTTAAATGACTGAACCAAAGAAGACGATCTTCTGTATCATCTGTTTCGCACTCGGGAAATTTCTCTCTTATTAATTTTTTGTGTAACGTAAAGTAAGTTGTGGAAACTGCTCTAATCAGGTATTCACTATATTTACGAAGCAAAGGCTAAAATGCTCTTTCTTATTCAATTCGTCTTTGTTTGTTGCCTGGTAGAGCTTACGTCTTATTATTATATAGAGCAGTGACGTACTCAAAAATCATACAACTAGATTATTGAGAAAGAATCTTTTATGATCCCTGAAAGTGTTTTGGGTAAACCAATCGGATATTCAGCAGTGTGCCAGTCTTGATAACATGCCTTGAACCCTGCTAAAGGCTTAACTTGTGTATCCAATTTTCACTTGTGCTCACCACTAACAAATGATAATCACGGATGTCTTCTTCTACAGGACTTCTTTTATCTGATTATTTATCTTCCAATATTTCAGGTTGTCTTTGTGCCCAATTACAATGTGTCTGTGGCAGAGATGCTTATTCCCGGAAGTGAGTTATCACAGCATATCAGTACAGCTGGAATGGAGGCAAGTGGGACAAGTAACATGAAATTTGCTCTTAATGGATGTCTCATCATTGGAACGCTAGATGGGGCTAATGTTGAAATCAGAGAAGAAGTTGGGGAAACGAATTTCTTTCTTTTTGGCGCCACAGCTGATGAAGTTCCGAGGTTGCGTAAAGAAAGAGAAGGAATGGTACATCTTTATATGTTATTTATACCACATAACATGCCTACAACTTCTATTTAAGAGGAAAAAGTTAACCAACAAATAAAAGGAAGGCCCATTCTCATTAACATCTCTTTTTACTATAAAGTTTAAACCAGATCCTCGATTTGAAGAGGCCAAACAGTTCATAAGATCCGGAGCATTTGGGAGTTATGATTATAATCCGCTGCTTGAGTCACTTGAGGGCAATTCTGGCTATGGCCGTGGTGACTATTTTCTGGTTGGTTATGACTTTCCAAGCTACATGGATGCCCAAGAAAGGGTGGATGAAGCTTACAAGTAAGTAGACGAAGAAATCCATCCTTCCCACCTTTAATATTCTGTGATGGGGATAAATTTTACTACCCATTATTTAACTGAGTATATGAGGGTGAGGGAAACTGTTATAATCTTTCTTTTCATTGCTTGAGGTAATTCTAATTCATCTTTAATGCACTAGCTTGCATGAAATATTCAGGTATTCATAGTTATGATTCAAGCACTGATAAATAGATAAAACACCTCAGTTGCTAGATCATCATTCTACTCAAATTTTGGTTGAGCACATAAATCATTGCAAACGGTGTTAAAAGCATTTTCTAGTCCTTCCATTAAGAAAGTTCCAAATATTATTTGGTTGGTTTGACATTTTTCATAGTTTGTGATGTCTTGGGAATAATAAGTAGTTGTATTTTGGGTGACAGATCGTCAAAAATTGTTAACACTTGTGAGAAGCAATACGTTAACACTTGTAAGGGCAATATTTTTTGAAGAAAAAGAGTCAAATTCTTGTCTCTACTCAATCAATATACAACCACCACATTGTTTTCCCAATAGTCCCATTAACCCAATAAATGTAAGTGAATCGTGACTCACCTCGAATTTATTCTTGCAGGGACAGAAAGAGATGGATAAATATGTCAATACTCAGCACTGCAGGTAGTGGAAAATTTAGCAGTGATCGGACAATTGCCCAGTATGCCAAAGAAATCTGGAATATAAACGAATGCCCTGTTCCGTTAGTGTAAAAACGTTTCAAATATGTACATCATAAGCTTCCCTCTTAAGTTGGGAGGAAAGTATCACAAGTAATACTTTAGCACAAGGTGCCTTAGCGTTGCCTTCCTGTTCCATTTGGTGCCTTTTTTCAGGCAAGTATAAACCTCACTCTTAAGTATATGTTGCAGGAATAACATGAATTGGTTGTTCAATGTTGTTATGGGTATTTAAATTTGAACACCGTTTACCTTCTGTGACATGTAATATGAATACTTGTCTTGCTTCACTTTCTGCTAGAAAGATTTACAACAGATGCAATTGTTATTTACCTAAGTTGATGTTTCTCTAAGGTCATGATCGGTATATAGGAATGAAATGAATTGATGAATGGAATAAAGAAGGAAAATAAATCATATTAAATAGCATTCTTATGATTGGTATACTCAAAAAATTAGAAGGTAATATAATTCATTCCTTAGTTTCTTAGTTGATTCCATTAACAAAATTAATAATTAGAAAATAATGATTAGTCATAAAAAATAAAATTATTTTTAATTTCCTCTTTAGTATTTGTTTTTTAAAAATATTTATTCATATATATATATATATAATATATATATATATATAATATATATTGAAATATAGAATTCAATTGTATAACAATAGTATTTTAAAAATTGCTTACAGAAGATTATAAATAATTTATAAAGTATTTCATATATTATTAAAAATATATATTTATATAAATTATTGTTTTTACATAATAAATAATTTATTGACTTGTTAAACATATTGATAATATTTTTTGCCAAAATAAACAAATTAATTTGAATTGTGCAATGAACTAATATATTTAATTGGTGAATCTACCATTATTTATTCACTACTCAGTTAATATATTTTAAATTAATAAAAATAATTAAGTATTCAAAATGATTTTTTTTTTCTTACCATGATTTCATAATTATTTTTCAGTACTCGAAACAAAAATAAATTTAAATTTAATATCAATTAAAATTAAATATTAAACTAATACAATACATTGACAATAATGCTTCGATACTCGATCAAATAAATATTTTGAATTAAAATAATTAAAAATAAATATCAAATTCAATGAATTAATATTTATTAGTTCAAAATAATATTTTGAATTAAAAAAAGAAATATAATTGATAAAAGACACCCGAAAGATTAATGTCTTATATAATATAATCACAAGATAATTTCATCAAGAAAAAAAAAAATCCACTCCCAAACTCATAGACACAACTAATACAATGTTATTTGGAGGGAATCACTAATCCCTTTCTTAATGAAATAAGAATTCCTATGACATGACAAATCCCTTTCCCTACTTATACCAATCACATATATAGGAAAAAAAACCCTAAATTAATTTGTTTATTTTGGCAAAAATGGCCCACTCTGTTAGAAACTAATGGAGAGGATTGACACTCACCTATTTCGCTAGTGGGCTTCATTTTTTTTTGCTTTTTTTAGGATTATTATGATATGTGTGCAAATGCCTATTTTGCCCCCCTTTTGACATGTAAATGTATTTTAATAAATAATAATATTATTGATTAATCTAAGATATTATTTAATCCAAATATATTTTAATAAATTATATTAGTTAAATTTTGGTATGCTAAAAAGTACATAAAATTTTAAAGGTTAAATTTTTAAATTGAAAAATCACAAAACAAATAAATATATCACATTTTAATTTTAATATTGATATGAGTATAAATATTAATCAATCGCATAATTATATATTTTAAACTAAATTAAATTTATTTAGTTTAAACATATTTAAATAAATTATATCTATCCATAAAACATATTAATTAAACACAAATATTATACCAATTTTTTAAAAATTATATCATTTAATAAAAATAAATTATTAAATTAAAATATTCATTATAAATATTAATTTAATAATTTTTTTTTCAAAATTTATAGAAATTATTATTTTACTTATTTCTTAAGAAAAATAAAAAATTGCCTCACCTCACCGCCTCCCCCTTGCCGCTGCCCTCCACACTTCACCGCCATCGCCTATCGACCTAGATCATCGTTGTCACCCAGATTGCGGGGTGACGTTGTTGTCACCGCTTTTGCGCTTCGCACAGTGACGCGTTGCCGCCGTGGAGGCTTCAACACTGGTATATAAATATATTGTATATATATATATTACATATTAATTGTATACATAATTATATATATTATATATATATATATATATATATATATATAATTGTGTGTATGCATTAATAACAAAGTATTTTAAGGTTATTTTAGATGTGGATCGTTGATTTTTTTACTATTGAAGATCAAGGGCTATCATAACAAGGGTATAACAGGTAATTCAACAAAAAATTTAGCATTGTCAAATCTAAATAACGGAAGGGGAGTGTGCATAATTTTAAAAAAATATGAGATTTTTTTGCCTATTTTTTTAACATGGGGGAGCTTTTAGCTAACATTTTAAAACACAAGGGGGTTTTATGCAATTTTATCCAAAAAATTACAAATAACTTGGTTATATGTTTGGTGGATATAATTAAAATAGGAACAACTGCACACAATTCTCTTGTGATATTGCAAATGGACAAATGACCGTTATAAAAAAATAATAATTTATCCCTCTGTATTTTTTAAAATGCAACAATTTACCCCCATGTACTTTTAAAAATAAGGAGGTAACTTGCTTCATTTTAGAGAACACTGGAAAAAAATTGCTATTTCTTTAAAACGAGGATAATTTGCTCATATGCAATATCATAGAGGTAAATTGCTTTAAGTCAAATAAAATATGAACCAACAAAAATCATACACACACATTTTGCTACATAAGAATATTATTTTAAAATATAAAATTAAATATAAATTTACAATATATATATACATATATATATTTTTGAATGTTCTCATGTATTAGATATCCAACAAATACTTATTATTTATTAGAAAAATATCATATGTATTAAAAAGAACAAGTATCAATAATACTACATGAATTGAATATAATATTTTATTATTATAGTAAGTATTGGTCAAAATACATTTATGTATGCAACTATAGTTATATTATACTGAATAGAATATTTAAAAATTTAAAATATTGATGTTACATATTATTTAAATATTTTATTATTAATTTTTATATTTAATATATTTAACATAATATATAATTTTTTTTAATAACACAATTTTGTAAACGTAAATTTTTATTAAATGTTATTTAGCAATGTAAAAAAGTAATATACTCCCAATCTAATGGGAATAGCTAGAACCATGGGTAAGATAAGGAATGACTATTCCCCTACTTGTAAGAATAGGCATTTTTTTAGGAATGATCATTTCTAATACTAATTTTTATCGAACATATATTTAGAAATGAGTTTAGGAATACTCATTTCATTTTTACATATCAATCATGCCATAAGTGTTAAATTTAGTAGCCTCAAGTTACAAAGGTTAGGTTGTTGAAAACTCGCGAGTTCTTGGATCCAAAAATAATAATATGTCGTTCTCAGGATATTTGTATACATTTGTTTTAGTTTCATGTCATCTTGATTGAGTCATTCAAGGTATAGTTCAGAGTATTGTTGATTTCTGATTGTATCAGTCAAATATGAATTGAGATCGATACTTATTTTGTTGATTCAAGGGTACCAAATGGTTCTTACTGTTATTCTTCCATATAAATAATTGCTTGATGCTTGTAATACTGTGGAAATGATCTACATTGTAAAAGGGATTAGATAATTTCAGAAGAAAATAATTTGATTTTGAATGTAATTAAAGAGATATAGGGTATAGGGTATTTTGCTATTATTTCAAACAATATTATAAACTAATTTATTTTTTGCAAGATATTTTTAAAATTTATGAAATATTAAATCTATTTTTAAAAATAAGCTCTTAAAATATTTCGATAAAATAAGATGGAACTTATAAGATGCTAATAATTATAATTCTATAATTGCTATGTAAAATTTTAAAAATATGAATACTTCTTTTTAGGATTCTATAACCTTATATAGTCTTAATTTTCAATCTTTTTATTACATTCTACAATAATTCAACAAACATTTTACAGACTCCTAGTGAACATGTGTGTTGGACGTGATTAAATGATTTCCATAGTAATAGTATAATTATATAATTGAATTATTAAATCCAAAATATATGCAATTCTCAAATTATTGATCAACATTCTCTCAGAAAACAAAAACATATTGATCAAAATGAATATTCCTACAAAGATATTAAAAATCTAATTAATTATAAAATAAAATGAGAATATGAAATGTAAACAACAATATAACTTAGTAATTAGTTATCGAAATTCATGTTTTATTATACTCTCTCTCTCTCTCTCTTAATTTTATTGTTAGTAAGATTTTTCTTTTGTTTGGTGTTGGATTTGCTCTTATATTTTCTTTTATTCAAATTGTTATGTAGGCCTTCGCTTCAAATTTTATTCCTAAATTTTTCTTCATTTTCCCTTCATAGCCATCTTTTTTTTTTTTTGGAAAAATTGCATAAAATCGCCCAATATTTTAAAAATTTGGCTAAAAACACCCCGTATTAAAAATATATGCAAAAAGTTCTCTGTGTTTTTTAAAATATTGCACAAGCACCTTTTCCATCAATTGTTCTTAACGGCGTCAATTTTTTGAGTGATTTGCCCGTTGTGCCTAATTTTAGTAGCCGTTGATCTTCCTTCACTAAAAATGGACGGGTTAAATCTTAACTAGTATACTTTTGCATTCATATATATACACACAATTATACATATACATATACATACATATATATACAAAGTTACATATAAAAAATACATAATATATATACATATGTATTTATACAACGGGTTGGCTGTCGCCCCACAAGCGGGACGTCACCATAACTGTAGTTGAGCGATGTCACCCAGATATGGGAGGGTGATGTCGCCCGCCACCGCTCCAGATCTGGGAGGGCGAAGCCGCCCAGATCGAGCGCCGACTGGCGTGACCAGAGGCGGGAAGGCGCAGGCTGAAGTTGACGATGAAGGCTGGGAGCCAGTGGGGTGGTGGCTGGCGCTTAGGGGCGGGGAAGACAACGACCATATCTGTTCTTTTTCTTTCTTTCTTTTTTCAATTATTTATATATTTATTTTATTATTATTTTTTAAATTTTAATATAATGAATTAATTTAATTATTTTTTGTGCCTAAATATATTGTATTAAAAAAAGTTATTTACTGTAATTTATATAAATATCCAACAAAAAATTAAATTAAGTAATAATATTTTTAAAATAAAATCATGTAGTTTAATTTTAAAAACTTATAAATAATATTTAATAATCTTAAAATTTTGATATTTTGATATTAAAATATGTATAGTAATTTAATTTGATGTACTAATATTTTTTATATATGAATATTGATGAATAATATTTTTAAGTATTTGTCATACTTTTTCTAGTATTTATAATATTTTGTTTAGTAAAATATAAAAAAGATAAAAAAAAGTAATCAAAAAATAAAAAAGAGAATAATTGCATAAGATAGGGGTAATTTGTCTACTAAAAAAAGTCAAAGACTGAAAGTAGGTAAAAATATTATGCCACTCTCATTTCTAGTGTGTAGGCCACTCCCTATTTTTTTTAACAGGGAGGGTTTTTGCAGGGTTTATAATTATAGAATATTTTTTTTATTATTTAATTAATACAGGTAAATTTTTAGCATTTTTGGACAGCACAGGGAGGTATTATGCAATTTCTCTCCCCCCCCCCCCCCCCCCCCCAACCCTTTTTTTCCTTTTTATCTAGTTCTATAAAGACCGCATTATCTTATTTTATCAACATCAATTAATTTACTAATTTTTTTGTTGGAATAAGTTACCAAAAAACTAATTGGATTGCCGCTTTTGGAAACTATTCAAACAATTTTTATTCAAGTAATATTGTCCCTATGAATATGGTAAGTATTCATTTTTGATATATTGTACTTACCAATTATGCTAAGCATTGATTTAACATCACAACAGATACCAACAGATCATTTAGATAACCCATGTAGTTGGGTTGCACATTGGATAATGGCTATGAAGCCATCATCTGAGATTGGTCTAAAACGTTCCAAGTCAAGAACCTTGGGATTGGGCATCAAGAGTCCTATAGAGACTTCCACTGAGTATTGCGTTCATTGGATGAGTGTCGTGTTACATCAGCGTGTTTCATCAGCGATAGACATTGGACGTCTATTCAATTTCAGAGGGTTGGTTGACAAGGTAGTCAACTGACTGAAATGACTCGCGGGGATCATCATACGGAAGCCTTGGAGGCTTTGTTGTTATAACTTGAATCCCTGGCTCCAATAGTACGGGAGTAGTCCTCAGACTCAAGGAACCATCGCAACACCTGTATACGATGGTTGTATCTTGGATCTGATGAGAGGTGATTGTATCACAAGTACGATCATTATAATCCTTGTGTAGTGCAGTCGGAGTATGTAGCGAGGATGATAAGTTTCAAGAAGAGGATCCGTCCTCTGTCATTATATGATAGAAGTATCTTCTATGCACTTGGAGACGTTTCCACGCCTTACAAACTTGTGGCCGCTGTGGTTGATCGAATAGAAAAGGATTTTCTATGTCGAGCAATTAAGCGTAACACTATCTCAAGTATTAAAACATAGATGCCTAGTTCAGGATGAGAACCGACACCAAATTCCATGCCATAGACTAAGATCGGAAGACCGTAGATGTTTAATCGGAAGCCTGAATTGTTCACACACATATTCACTTAATCTCTAGAATCATGGACCGTTGCTAGATGAACCTATGGTAGCGGGCCTACTTGATCAATGGTTGATCACTGATGATTTATTAAATTAGATTTAATTAATATCTGTGTTGACACTAGCCAAAGTTTAGTTGATAGGTGAACCTAAAGAGTCACGCACAAATTATTGAGGAAGAACAAGGAATTAATTTGAATTAATTCTGAAAGGCATAAATAATTGGATTATTCAAACGTGGGGCGATCCATTGAATGGATAGATCAAGATTAAATTAATTGAATTAATTTAATTAGGTTTGTCCAAGTTAGTTAATTAATTAATTAGATTTATTAATTAAGAGACATTTTGGGCTTGTGTCTTTAATTGAATTAAATAACATTGGGCTCAATTAAGTTTGGATTTTATTAAATTGATTGAATTAAATTCATTGGGCCTTGGATTTATTTTAATTAAAATAAAATTCAGTTCACTAAATTGAGGCCCACTGGCCAATATGGTTGGCTTCTATTGTTCGAAAGAGAGTTGACCAAAATTGTACTTTTAGAAGGTTCAAACTTGGCCATATTTGGAGCTCTCTATATGGCGTGATCGGATCATATCACGTAGAGAGAGGGTTGCCTTGTAGATACGAAATGTATTTGGACACCTTTTCACTTATCTATAAATACATACATACATACATATATATATATATATATATATATATATATATATATATATATATATATATATGTGTGTGTTGTGTGTGTGTGTGTGTGTGTGTGTGGTTTGTGTATAATTATTTGAAATAAGATGATACACAAAAACATAACAACAACCCTCCTCTCTCTAGCAAAAATTCGACCACCCCTCTCCTCTCCATAAAGGTTGACTTTGATCTCTTCTAACAAAGGGATCAAGGCCATCTTCATATTGATGTGGTGTGAATTTTCTCTACAGGACTCCTCTTTTAGAGTCTTGGGTGGTCGAATAGCAGGTTGAAATTCAAAACGAAATGGGTAATCTCGTCTTATAGTTATGCACCTTTCGTTTCTTATACCAATGTTTTGTATGAATACACTTTGCTTTTAGTTCATACTACATCGAATGCCCAAGAGCACCTATTGGTTGGACCGTTTAATTTCGTTTATCCATGAGTTTTATGTTTTAATTCTCACGCTCGATTATGCCAGCTAGCTCCCAGGCCGATCCGCTTCTTTTCAGGTGGTATCAGAGCCCGATTTGATGTAAGACTATTGGTTTTTGTGTGCTTTATTTGATGAGCATAAAGAACATGTTTACGGCCTTTTTAGAACGTGACTTAATTGCTTTAAATTTTGATGATTATATGTTTACATTAACTTATTTAATTATGGAATTATTTGGATGTGTGGAGTATTTAAGAAAATTAAATTTTCTGTAAATGCTTGTGTTTTATTTCAGTTTAATACACAGAAAAAAAAAATTGTGAAAAGTTATTGTAGCAGTGCACTGTTGGCCAGCACAAAGATGTGGGCGTGCGGGCAAGAGCCTACACGCAGCCTGGCCAACGCGCAACCGCTTGTGCGTGCAGCAATCTGACAGCGAGCTGGGCCGTTTTTTGCTGTTTTTCCAAAAAATTGAAATTTTTTGAATTTCTGCATATTTTCTGAAATAATTAATCTTTCTAATATAATTTTTGATTAAATTGGATTTTTTTAAAGATTAAATTGCATAACTAATTTGGGGTATTTTGTGCAATGGATGCACATCGCTTGGTCATCCATTTAATTGCTAGTGAACTGACGCCCTATTCCATGCCATAAATTAAGGCCGGGAGACGGTTGATAGTAGGACCGTATTCATATGGACTTAGAGCCTAAAATATTCACGCCAACATTCACCTACTTTCTAGTGGCATGGACCGTTGCTAGACGGCCACCCATGGTAACGGCCATTTCTAGTTATGTGATAATCGAAAATAAATTAGATTTAATTAATTGTGTTGGTCACACACGCCCAAGTCTAGTTGAGAGTGAACCTAAAGAGTACATACAAATCATTGTGCAGGTGATGAATTAATTTAAAATTAATTCTTGAAAAAAATAATTTAGAAGAAAATAAATAATTTGATAATTTATCAGATTGGATAATAAGAATTTTAATTGATTGGATTCATTAAAATTGGGCTTAATCTTTCTTTGAAATGCTTGAGCTAATTAATTTATGGATTGGATTCATTAATTAATTAGTAGATGAGCTTGCTTAATTAATAGATTGGATTAATTAATTAATGGTGATTAACTTAAATTAATTAGTTGGACTAATTAATTATTTGGGCTTGATTAATAAATTGAATTTATTCATTGAGTATATTTGGGTCTGTGAATATTTAATTAGATAAAATATTCACATAGATTTTCTACTGGGCATTTTATTTAATTGAATTAAATAATGAATCCAATAGATTATTATTAGGCTTAGTTTAATTTGTTGGACAAATTAAAATAAGCCTACTCCAAATATTAGGTGGGTGGAAGTACACAAGATTGCGTCTTTTAAGCACACCAAAACACCATATAAAAAAGAAGGTTCTTTCTCTCTCCATCTTCAACACATCCACGAAATTTCTCCCTCTTTTTCATGATTTTGAGTTCCCCTTAAATTAGATTTAAGTTGAGAATGAAGAGAAATCGTTTACACTAATCAATAGTGTAAAAAACATTTCGATTTCTTGAAGGGACAAGCAGATTGGTCTGGGAACGCGCGAGCTGAAGCGAGAGATGAAATAATTAAAACTGTTAAAAGAAAAGCGGTAAAATGCATAATTAAAATAATTATTCTATGACCAACCAAGGGGTGTACCCTTGGATGTAGTATGTGGATTTAAAATAGATTAAACAACGAATCCCAATATATAAGGCTATAGATTAACGAAAAAACGAGAAGCGGTATTTAAACAAGATCTTACCTCTTCCATTTGTCGTTTCAACCAGCAATCATGCATTTTCCCCTTTGTTCACCTTAGGCTCCAACACAGGAGTCCGATTGAGAATTCTCCCATGCACCTTGAGATGGTTTAGACTCTAAAAGTCTTTGGCCAAAGCGATTGATTGATCAGGGATGGGTTTCCTAGATTAGATCAGTAGAGTAAACGCATCTCAAGTGTTTAGCATAGTTGTCTAATCAAGGATGAGAACCGATACCCAATTCCATGCCCTAGACTAAGGCCAAGTGATGGTTGACAGTAGGATCGTACTCGTATGGATTTGGAGCCTAAATGTTCACGCCAACATTCACCTAATCTCTAGTGCCATGGACTGTTGCTAGACGGCCACCCATGGTAACGGGCCATTTCCGGTTATGGGATAATCGGAAATAATTAATTAAAATAGATTTAATTAATTGTGTTGTTCACACATGTCCAAGTCTAGCTGAGGGTGAACCTAAAGAGTCACACCCTACCACTAGGGTGGGATGGAATTAATTTAGAATTAATTCTAGAAGAGTCGGATTAATTTAATATTTAATTGGATTAAATTAATCTTTGGAGAGAATAAATGATTAGATCATTTATTTAGACCAATTCATTTGATGAATGACTTGAAATTTAATTAATTGGATTAATTAGAATTTCAAGTTAGCTAGTAAAATTAATTAGACTAATTTTATAGGGCTTGGTCCAATTTATAAATTAGATTTATAAATTAAAAGAGAGAGCATGCTTGGATCTTTTAATTAGATTAAAAGATAAGGAGTTTAATATTGGGCTTATGATGAAATTAGATTTAATATAAGTCCATGAGATGTGGGCTTGATCCTATCGAGTCCGGTTCATTAAATACAAGCCCAAGGCTTTGGTTGGACTTTGGTTAAGTCAAGGAAGACAATTTTGGAAGGTTCTTTGGCTGATTTTGGAGGTAAATTTCGTGCATGAGGGTGGATAGGATTAGAATGGTTGTTTTGGAGCCTAACTAGGTTAGGACTCCTTGTATGTGTATGACTAGATCATATATATACCTTCCTTAAACCCTAACCACATACACAACACATACTAGTCTCTCCAAACCTCAAAATTTTGTGCCTCTCTCTCTCCTATATTCTTCATCCTTAAGTTTTGTCTTTTGGTCTTAGAGATGAAAGAAAAACGAAAGAGAGATCAAAACACGTTAATTCATAGCAATTATTTTGATCTCCATCTCTTATGTGGAGATTTTGCTAGCACGAAATCTCCACATCCTTTAGTGGTGGTGTATTATTCTTGGGAGGGTCTCAAGATTAAGATCTCACCGTGGATGGATCCGGAAATGAAAACGGAGAGGAGACAACGCTTGTAGCCATACGAGAAAAACAACAACGGTAAATTTCTATTTACGTTTTTGCATCTTATTTTTCTCGTATTAATTCTATGGCTTATATGTTTCGTTTTATACACTGAACGCCCGGGAAAGATTAAGGGTACACCCCTTGATTGGGATTTGTTTATTGTTTTATTCGCATGTTAATCGTATTTTTGATTTTTCGCATTTCCGCTGCGCTTTTCGTGCCGATCCGCTTCCTTCAAGTGGCATCAAAGCTCGGCTCGTTGTATAGGCCTAGAATCTAAGGCGTATTACGTGTTTCAGCATGTTTATATATTTTTAATCGATTTTGATAACATGTGTTTAATTTTACTTTTAATTTTGGGCATGAGAGATCTTTTGAAATTTGGGATTTTTTGAAAATTGATTATTATCTTGTTGTTTTAGAAATTGTAGGAAAAAGTTTCAGAAAAATCCAAAAAAGAAAAACAAGCAGCGGCCGACGCTGCGGTAGTCTGGCAGGCACGCGCGGCAGGCACAGCGCGCACGTGCCTGTACGTGGATGGACCGTTTTTTCTGATTTTTCAGACTTTTCCATTTTTGATTTTTTCTGATTTTTCTGCATATTTTTCTGAAACAATTAATTTTGGTGAATTTAATTTTTGGTTGGGATTTGGTATTTCCCATGATTAAATTACTAAAATTAATTTGAATGGGTTTTCAAACAAGAATTAATTTTTGTATGGGTTGCACTTATGTCCATTATTAAGTTGTATTTTTTTTGAAGGAAGCGGATCGGTCCGAAAAGCGCGGCGGAAGCGCGAAAATAAAAAACCGGTAAAACAAGCAATAATTAATGAAATTAATTTTGATCAATGGGTGTACTTTTGATCTTTCTCGAGTGTTTGGTGTATCAAATACTACATAGGCCAAGAATGATACGAGAAAAACAGAAGGAGCAAAAATAGAATTTACCTTTTGTCGTTTTCTTGTATGGCTACAAGCATTGATCCTTTTTTTTCCACCCGATTCTTCTCCACGTGGTTTCATCATTGAAATCCTCTAAATTCGTCCACTATAATCACCGTGGATCTCCCTTTTTCTCGTGCTAGCAAGATAAAGAAAGAAAAGGAAGAAATCAACAACACGTTATTAGTTAACAGTGTCGATTTCTCTTCATTCCTTCTCTGATTCGATGAACCAAAGAAACGAAGAAAGAGAGGAGCATTTTGGGAGAGAAAAACCAAGAAGAAAGCTGATTTTGGGAGAGCAAAATTCGTGGGTTAGGGTTCCAAAAGATGGGAGAGTGTGTTAGTATTTTTGACCTACTCACAACACAACACTAGATGAGGCCTATCTCATCCAAACTCTCTCCTCTCTTTTCCTTATAACCCTAACCGTTTTTTTTATCAAAATATGCTGAAAATTTCGTGCACCTCATGTCCCATAACCAA